>VOMN01100658.1:0-13578 GCA_014899125.1 Orchestia grillus
TTCTATGCAAAGAAAACTCCCGGGAAGTCATTTAATTCATTGGTCGAGGCTTGCAGCCAAAGTGAAAGGAATTAAAAGTTATTATTTTCTGCCACCTTGAGACCCATTTTTTCCTTTTCTGGTGTTTTCTTGCATTTGAGTTTGTCAGACTTTCCTAGTTGTTATTATATTTACTAGCACTTTACTTGTGGCAGAGCGCCCAGTAAAGTTCCTAGACATGAAATTACAACTCTTTGGAACTGCTCCATAAACATATGTCCTGGCATTCTTGCTAAATCAATTACTCCTGTGGACCTTTTCACTGAAATACTCCGCAATGCTTACTGCCCATTTGATTTACTCAAACCAGTCTAGTGTGTTTAAAGCTGAAATACATATGTATCGTAAAAAGTTCACTCATTCTCCTATTAAGATACGTCTCATTGAGAAATTAATGACAAATAATAAGCGTATTTCTTTCTCGGCTGAAAATTTTGGTCGGTAGTTAGCATCGCTGGTTACAACAATTTTAGCAAAAAAATCGATTGAATGTTTCGAATAAAAGTCATTATACGTGGGGGTGATTGACCTCACAGTAATCATCAATGGTCGGCATTGCATTTGTCCTATTCTAGTAGAGCATGCACTGAGGGGCTAAAAAAAATATCTTCATCATTAGTAAGAGCTTCTTTGAGTTACTAAGAAATCTGCGAAGGACTTCACACGGGGACATCCTCTCATATGAGAGACGTCCGAAGTCCTCTCACGAGATCTCTTCTTAATAAGAACTTAAATCGTTCACATTGTGCGTCACAGTAGGTGAGTTCTACCTCCGATCACTTTACAAGAAGGTTAATGAATGTTCTGGTCAATTCTAGTCAACGAAGTACTCAGCTCCTTTAATCTGCTCTCAGTTTCAGCCTACTGCACCATCGTCGGTATGGTCTCTTGCCTTAAGGCAAAATATCATGATGTCAAATTAGTTTTTGGCATTGATAATGTAAGATGCAGATGAAAAAACGGCATTGGATTACAGCTTCCTAAAATACCTCATGTAAAGTACCGCCAAAGGCACTTTACTGGCACGGATAAATTATAAAAATTCCAATCACTCTCAATTGCAAGCTCGAGTCTCTGTGCAGAGTATCCCAACAGAGAGGAATTAGCCAGTGACATTTTGCTTAGAAAATTTCAGATGAATGGCTTCATTCGCTTCTAAAATTCGAAATGATAAGGTACATAGCTCCTCAACAAAGAACTGAAGCTCTCGATCTTTAAAAACCGGTAATGAAGGGATTACTGGCCTGAGTTCTTGCTGACCACTTAATTAGGAAGGCTTAATTTTGTATCATATTTTTTCACTGCAAATCGCGCGCTCCCTTAGCTTTTCCAGGCACACGAGGTCGCGGTGCCCTGCTTCCAGGGTAAATTCTATCAAAAAATGCTGAACTTTCTCTAGCTGCCTTTAGTGTGCAATAAGTTCAATAAACTCACTACGCATTTTTCCTTTAAATCATGTAGTGTTGTCAGGACACACTCATGACTCCTACAATGTCAATGGAAACGTTGTCTGTAGTCAGGAGGTGGACGTCTGCCAAAGACGACATATGTTGTTTGAGATGCTCTACAAGAGCGCAATAAGCTTCCCAGTCAAAGCGAAACCCAGCGACCGACTCAGCTATCATCGGCTCAGTCGTCAACACGGAAAACTTTTCCTCCAAACAAATGGCAAAGGGATTTCGCCGATGACCACCGCGAAAGAGTTTCGGACTTGCAGGAAATTAGGCGACTCAGTAAGGAAATTTTTTTCTTTTATTCTTATAGAGCAAGGCAAATATAATTGAATGGTATTTTTTTTCAATTCGAGTTTAACATTTCAAGAAGTACTTTGCAGAATATTCCTGTATCACCCGGCAAGAAAGTACCGATCGTGTTTTGGGAAACTTCTTGAATCTGGCATTTCGTCATTCCCTTCAAAGAAGTTTCACTAGTTAGTCAGAAAATCGCGATCCCGTGAAGAGAATCTTGCCTTTTCTACCCCAAGAACACTTGAGCTTCTAATTTCGTCTTGTACCTGCAGCCGTATTTTTGCTGCCATATCCTACAAGCTGCAGCAGCAGATGTGACTGTCCTCCGACCGCGGCACGACGCCATGTTTGCGGGCACAGCTGCGTCATCACGACCAGAATGTTCGGTTGTTGCCTTTGGGAAAATGAAAATGAAAATTTTCAGTAATGCTAGTGGCGTAAAGAAATCATTTCATGAGATGACGTACATAAGCTGGATTTTGTTTATTGCTCATAACACCACAAGGGACGAGCTCTATTTGGCCTTGGTTGATGAATTGCAGAGGAAAAACCTAATGTAGCCGATACATCAACGCAGTGCATCATAATCCCACGCAATCGGCTTCAAGTTCGTCCAAAATTTTTATTTACGGTTTGAAATTGTTCACCATTTTCCTCAACATAAAATGGTTGACAAGCGCATGAAAGTCCTTTTAAAGGGAATAGTTTCCAGTTGTGGTGCTCATCTTCTGTTACATCTGGTGTACACGAACTACGTCGAGAGAGCGTCAGCATTTCCTGCCTCAAGCCTTGGGAGACCAAAATTCGTGCCCTTAACTACCGGGTCCTCAAATAAAGCGCGCTGCTGTGTGGGGAAAAATAATTAGATTATTTGGACAGGAAAATTTACGAAAATATTCGCTTATACTGGTGTCAGTTTAAATTTAACGTTCATTTTGAAGTACCAATCAAGTGAAATCAAGCGTATTCAGAAAAACCTAACATTAATTAAAAAGAAACAATGAAGCAAAAGCTGAGTTTCAAAGACTCAGGAGAGGACCTTTAGTGCTGGTCAAGCGAGGGCCGAAAGTGCACTGCGCTGTGTTGTGTACTCGAGCTACGGGAGAATAATTATTTCTGCCGGTCCTGTTCATGGGTCAACAGGATAGTCTGATTTAAGCCAAGTCTTGTACAACGTACGGGTCGTAAATGCACCAGACTTGCCTTGCGTACGTGACCAAATACTAGTAAAAGAAAGGAGGATCACAAACAGAAGGACCCTGGTTCTACATCCTCAATCGAGGTTTCTCTTCCTATGAATCGAGGTTTCCCTTCCTAGCATAAATAATTCGTATAATAAAGTTGCAATACTCCATAGCAAAATTTCTCGAATTAAGTAGCTATGCTACTAGCAAAATTATTACATGACATCTTGAACTGACATCTAGTTTCTTGAACCTCGTGAACTAAACCCACTCCAAGTTGAAACAGACGTGTTTAAAATTTAATGAATTTCCTTAGAATAAAAATCATGCAGAATTAAAAACACTTTCGTTTAAGTCATCGAGATTTTTGCCAAATTGCCACTCTAAAATTACTGGAAAAGGAGTGACGTTCGAATAATAAGCTACAAACAGTTTTTCACTGGAATCTAATCATGTAAATGCAACCTCGAATCAGAATCTCAGTCAGATTATCTACTAAATTTTTCATTGTAAAATTTTAGCATTTTTTTGAGATGTATAGAAACGCTAGAAGTACTCGAAAAATTTGCACTAGTGAATGAGAAAATTTTTGGGTTTTGACAAAACTACAGTTGAATCTTGGGTCACTGAATTTTGTTCATGATGTTGAAGGACTTTGAGGAAATGCGTACAGACTAGGAAAGCTATCAAGATAAAATTCTACGCCCAGGATCATGTTTAATTACTCAGCTTTATAGTACTTTCCAAAGTCCATTCCCAGTTACATTTTGCCTGGCGTTCTTCAATGAGTTTCTAGAAGGAATAATTGCATCACGGCGTTTTCCGCTCTGTGTCGCAGCGTAGTTTCCAGTTCTAGCGAAGTAATTTCGGTTTTTCTCTTATCTCTTTGTTGTGCATTATGAGCGAGATACAGAAAGGTTTTCACTGTATCTTGTACTTCCCCATTCGACTCTTTCAAAAACTGGGCTGACTTCAAACCCAGCGACGTTTGGCCGAGAATGGGAGACAACATGAGTGGGTGGTGTTCGTAACGCTACTGCAGCGCGCTGTTAATTAAATGCTGGAATACAATTTGACTGTCAGCTTTGTTGAATTTGTCATGGTTCTCACAGTCAAAAGTTTCTAAAGATGGGGAGTATAAGTTCGCATTTGCATTGGAATGTAGGGGAATAGTACTGCAATGGATTGTAAAGGAATAGTATTGCATTGGAATGTAGGGAAATAGTACTGCATTGGAATGTAGGGGAATAGTACTGTATTGGAATGTACAGGAATATTACTGTATTGGAATGTAAAGGAATAGTACTGCTTTGGAATGTAGGGGAATAGTACTGTATTGGAATGTACAGGAATAGTACTGCATTGGAATATAAAGGAATAGTACTGCATTGGAATATAAAGGAATAGTACTGCATTGGAATGTAGGGGAATAGTACTGCCGTTGAATGTGGCGAGGACCAATGTTTTTAGGGCGTCTCAGCTCCGTAGATTTTAAATTAATCTCAAATAGACAAAAGTCATTGGTGTTCTTGACTTCAAACGCTCTGTATCACTCAACGAGTATTTGTAATGTGTCACTGATACGTATACTTCATCGGTCTAACAAAAGGTGTTTTTGCTCAATAAAAATAATTCATTTAACGCATCACCGACCAAATAACAATTAGGATAAAAAGGCTGTATTTTATTTTGTGCTAAAAACTAAGCTGCCGAGTTATGTATATGTGCAATTTGGTTGCAGTTACCAATTGAATACAAGCTAGCAACATCAACATGAGAGTGCACTATGTAAAATTTATGCTGACGGCAAGGAGTTACTTGCGGCATATGGATGTGTTAGACGTCCGATGTCGAACTCAGTTTCACAGCTAAACTACGAGGTTAAAGAAAGTAACTTCCTTAGCTCTGACGCAAAAAAACATGAGAGAAATAACATGTTGTTTTGAAATCAGCCTTGACAACTTTTCTTTTGTATAAATTTCAGTTTGATTTAAGAAGAATCGATTCAGTACAGCAGTAGAATCATAGACTAACGTTTAAGTCGGAGCATCTATAATTATGTTTAATTTTAGCTGTTTATGTTTAGCCCAGCCTACCGGAGCATCTATAATTATGTTTATAAACGGGTGGCTAAAGAGTCAGACCGCGGCGCACCTGCAGGTAGGCTGGGCTGTAAATGGCATCAGCGAAGCTTGTACGTAACGAATGGCAACTGAGAGAGGCCGAAAAATGGATATTTTATTTTCTATTGCTTCATGCATGACTTTCAGAATTTTCCCCTTCAAACTGTTTTTAATGTGATATCGCTCATCAAATTATACTTTCATTAGTTGGAAAAGTGTTTTGTGATGTGTCTTTAATTAGAGACGTTAAGATTTCGAGGATGAGACTTTCGTCTGTCCTTACAAATTATACCTTCACCTTGATAGAAGATTTTGCTGGTCGTGCTGTTTAATGAAACTAAGCGAGAGGACTTTCAAATTTGAAGTGGTTGCTATAGTGTAATTTCCATTGAAATTCATTGTACAAGGCTCATTAAAAAACGTTCATGAGGCAAAATACGTCGTCTGATTACTATCTTAAAACTCCAAGATTCATTTGACTTCTGCCAGCTATTTTCTTGAACGACGTGGAAAAAACTCATTGGCAAATAAATGCAAATATAATTTTTCTTTCACGTTTTTATTATTTTAAGTGCCTGCGAACAGTTTGCAACAGTCAGCGCTGGGAAAATTCCTGAATGCACCCTCAATTGCACACCTCAATAACAATGAATGGAGGTCACAAGTTCAAATTTGAATATTTCTAATTTTAAAAAGAGCTACTCGCTATTGAACTGAAACAGGCTATCAGGGCATATTATATTTCATATATGTAATATGCAACAGGCATATTGTATGAAATATATTCACATGTTAGTCTCCAGAGTGGGATGCATGAAGACTGCCTTTCAGGCCTGGGTACGAGTCGGTGGCTGTTCGTGATTCTTCGACCTAACTCTTCTATTATGTATCATTTTTACTTGTGAATGAAAATACTGTAATCCGCATTTATTACGCATCGTATTGCTCGAAGAATGCTAAGGGCAAGCCGACCAATAAAGTTTTGGATGTTGTTCGTAAGAGAGGACTGTCCAACTGGAGCAAAGCCTTTGCAATTTCAATTGGTTTCTAGTGCTTCAAGTGCTCTTTCAAGTATCTGCGTATTATGGAGGAATAATTTGCTCGAAAGGGAACACAAGCGAATTAATCACCCGACCAGTTGCAGAGCACAACATTGCACATACAAAAAACAGCCATCGCTTTGGCAGCGTTCTGAAAATTGACTTTTCTGATGCCTGCCACATTCTGCCTCTCGAGCCCATGCCGCCAGCGGTTGATTCAAGCTGGGCCATACTGAAGGAAAAAGAAAGGTGTCTTCAAAGCACGGATACACTCGAAATTTTTCCACAACCACAAACCGAAATACGTTACTATTGAGATCAGAACATATTGATATTATTCCAAATCTTTCCTGGCATCTTCATTTTAGGTAAGCAAGGTGTGACGATTGATTTCGAAGTATAAAACTTTCTTTGAACTTTTCCAGCTGCGCCATTAACTTTCGTACGAAGTTGAGCATTTCCATACAGGATCTCTTGGTGAGCCTTGGTCCAACCGTTGGCGGGCGCGCGGGCTTTACAAACGCGTAACGAGATTTCCTCAGAGTCGGGACCTGAAAATCTTGGAATCTATCCGGGCAAATGAATTCGTTTGATCAAATATGAATGAACTTCTCAGGGATCATTGAAGCAAGCGTAATCGTATTTCAAATCTGAACGGCTGGGCCACCGCAACAAGAATTTTTTCAAGCGTTTCTCACACAGAAATGGACGGTCCCTACAATTTACCTGGAACGAGCACGTTTGTTGTTACAAACACGGATTGAAAGTTGTTGTAAATAGGCAGTTTGATATCATTGATAATAATTACCCAAAACTTCATTGCATGAAATTATTCGTTCAAAGTTATTTTTAGGTGAAACCTAGAGATGATTTTAATTTATTTTCCGACTTCAAATGCTTAAATGTTTAATTAAATCGAATTGGATACTTAATGTATCCTACAGGCATATAAAATTGCTAATTTTAAATTAATTCCGTAGAGAAACATCAGACACTATTATCGCATCCTTAGCAGTTACACTCAATGAAACTTAAGAGCACTCAATGATGTCACACTTAAACATAAATAAAAACGGCGAAAAAACAGCCTCACTTATGTAAATTGCTGTCACTTAAGCGACCGAAGAAACGGTTTACGGTGCCGTCTGTGGACTGAGGAGCTCAGGAGCTCCCTGTGGCCCTCACGCTCTAAAACATGGAAACTGGACCTCATGAAGTGAAATGTGTCCGCCGCTGCACGCCCTGGACGCCTAACTTGGGTCATTAGGCTTCTGAAGCAGTGCTCGTGATACCACAAAGTGCCATTAGATAATTGCTCTAAGCTGTTATGTCAAAACTTTTAGATACTCGGTCTTTCGTTGCTCAAATTTACCGCTGGAATTGCGTCTGAGGCACTTTCCATTCCGCTCATTACTGCACCAAGAGCAGAACGGGTTCCACCGCAATGCGCTCGTTCAACTAAGCAAGAGATGATGACTCGTAATTGAATTTCCTTCGCCATCTTATTAATTTTATGATCAGCATTTATCGACTAGTCGTGAACTTCGCCAAATTGAGTAGTAATTTGCTTAAATTAGTTGTGATAGTTGAATCTGTTGTACATTTCAAGTCGAGCCTGAAAAATTAGGTGCTGTAAATAATCATTATGGATTAAATTATGAAAAAGATAATTCTTCACATGTAAATTGTTGTTTTGTCCTACTGTGTGCTACTGAACATCGTATGACAGACTCTCGCACTGAATGTGTGCTGGAGTTTGCTGGAGGTAAAAGCAATAGCACTTGTGGGTATAATACGAGAATAAAGTACAGGAAGATGCATAGAAACACTCTTTTTAGAAGTCGTGCGTTGTTGAAAAATAGTTAATTAAAGGTGACCGTGAAGAGAATAGAGGCGACCGAGTTCCGTTCTCTCTTGGATGATTCGAAGAAGTCACACTCACAAAGATGGCGCTGCTCTAGCGCAAGATGGCGTCGCTCTAGCACAAGATGGCGTCGGTCTAGCGCAAGATGGCATCCCTCTAGCACAAGATGGCGTCGCTCTAGCGCAAGATGGCGTTGCTTTAGCGCAAGCTGGTCTATGTCGCCAAGACAGTTTTCCATTGTGTAGAGTTTAAGCTTAAACTTATAAATGTAGGAGCATGTCCCGCATCACATGACACATTCAGATGTTTTGAAATCCATTGATAAACGCTTTTCGGTGCTCGTACAAATTCATAAGTAAATTAATTTACTCCCGAATTTATCGTCATTTCAGAACACAGATGATGGATTTTTATAAAATCGAAACTCCTTTTTTATGGTATGATCGTGGTGACTTGTTTTTTTATCCTTAGATTTGGACTTCTTGTCATTCATCCTATCTCTAATCTCACTTCGTCAGCTACTGAAACGTGACAGGAACTGGAACGTCTGGTGACGGAGTACAAACGTTTCGTTCTCTCCACCTAAGAAAGCAGCACGGCTCTCAAGAATATGGCTTTTAGTTTTTGTGTCTAAAGATGACATGAATTTAAACGAGTAACTGAATAGCTGTGTGAATTACGTCTCAAAATCTTATGCATTTTGTAAAAATAATATCTTCGGTATTCAATATGAATAAAGTATTTTTGTTTTTCGAATTAAATTCATTCAGAAAATTTCCTTTGGATCTGAAAGACGGTCAGTTGAAGATGCACTTTTACGTTAGCTAGAAATAATGCACATGAGAAACTATAGAACAAAGACTCTTGAGAATTTCTAAAGCACTCACTGGAAGTTACCTTCATACAGTTACCTCGTGTGTCATTCTATGTTATTTCAGGGGCGTTTGTTGAAGGTGTATGAAATTAAATTGTTTCTCTTTCTTCATGCGTTTACTAACTATATGCTTGTGACAGCGCACTATCCGACACGCTCATTTGTTTAAATATGGGAGTACATCGTTAAAAGAACGTACATACATAAACTTAAATTCAATTTCATGATCTTGGATATTTAAGGCCTGATAATAAAATAACTACCAAACATACCAAGCGCTGAAAATTCCTCTGTCAACACGGTTGCCATCATTTCATTTAATGTTTACAAGCAGCGAATCAAAATTTCCATGGAGATCTGAATCCAACTCCAGCATACGTCTGGTCACATGATGCTCAGCTATCTACAAATTTTGGTAGAAATTGACGTATTCTTACCAAAATGTTCAGAAAACTGAATGTCAGACATACCTGAGGAGAAATAATACACGT
Organism: Orchestia grillus; assembly: GCA_014899125.1. Classification (NCBI taxonomy): domain Eukaryota; kingdom Metazoa; phylum Arthropoda; class Malacostraca; order Amphipoda; family Talitridae; genus Orchestia; species Orchestia grillus. The sequence goes on from VOMN01100658.1 coordinate 9,364, forward strand.
CGTAACCTGAAAAGCGATGGTTAAGACCACAACGCCTCGCAGCAATCCATTTCACGTTCTGAAGACAGTTTGCTGCTCCTATTTTTCCTTCGAGAAAGATCTGAGGATCTAGTGGAGCGAAGTGACAAATTTATCACTAGCTCATAAAATTTACTTTGTGATTTATCGTGTGAATAAATTCGTTATTTATACGACACATGAATTCGAAGCTGAAATTTATAGCAGGTTCGGAGGAGCCCTGCTTGTCTGACTGAGCCGTAAGAAGTGCGATAATGGGCTGCTCTAAGTAATGTGCCTGTCTTATCCTTAAAGAACAATGAATGCAGTTTCAAGAGAGAAGATTTTGTGCTCATTTAAGCTAATGTTCTTCACTGATTCGCCGCACCGACGATGCAATCTTCGGCCAAAAAATGCAATCACTGAAATGCCTGAGTCATCTTTTTCCAAGATTAATTCGGCTAAGAAAGGTTCAAACTCTGCTGACTGCCTCGTACAAGAGAAAAATAATTTCGTGAAGCTGTTTTTTCTTAAGTCTTCACGACAGGACGCTAGCGATGCATTCCGACTAACTTTTTTTCCCCGGTCTTCCAGGCAAAACGAAGATATTTTCCAAACAACTTTTCATGATAGAAAATTACAGAAGAACTCTTTTATTGTTCATTGTATGTTGTGGAGCTACGATGTCTCTGTGCATATGAACTTTGAAATTTACAATCTGCAGTCCAGGAGATATGTTTTCTAGCAAAGCAGAAATTCATGCAGTCAAGTGGACATGTTTTCAGGCAGAGGAAGGAATCGGGCTAGTCTCCAATAACATGTTAGTTACCTCAGCGCTTGTACGCAGAAATGCAGCCGAGTTTGCAGGGAAACGAAATTTGTGAAATTTTGCTCTCTGGACATGGTAGGTCGCTTAGCATGTAAATAAAATAGGATGACTGTGAACAGAAAAATATGAAACGGGCTTTCATATATATGCATGAAAACTAACAAGTTCAATTCTGGATCCTTTAAGGATGAAGCGATGCCTCATTATGTTGAGCTACATTTCCAGATTATAATGTACACTGTCATCGGATCAATTAACATCCACTTTATGTGAACTAAAATGTGGTTCCATTACATAAAACTAGTCTTAAATGCGAACATTTAGTGGCGGAGATCTATACACTGGTCTAGTGGAAGTATATTTTTTATTGTTCGGCTTATGAATATAATAATGTTTCTTTATAATTCATTTTTGAAAACTGCCTTGTTTCATGTAAAATTTTCTTTATTATTGTACTGAAACACTTCAATTTTACGTTCGGACAGTGCCTGCACGTCAGCAATCTTTGCGTTCGAACAGTGACTACATTTTTTCAACTGTTTGCTATCTTTCAACTATTTTTCATTAAACTTTCCCTCAAATGTTTGTTTTCAAATGAAAAAAAAATCGCATCTGCCAACATGGAATGGCCCAAAAATCTTTAGCCATGTATAAGCAGTATTCCTTTCCCATGACAGTTCTCACGATTTGACGTGAATTAACATCAGGTAGGTATATCATAAGCCTAACTCTTTTCATATTAAACTTGCTCGGTTTCTTGGCGTAATCACGAACTCTTCATTTTTTCTCGCCCATGACTATAGTATGTATTTATATACATTAGTATGCATATATATATATACATACATGCCGACCATGTTGTTTTAGAGCATTTCTGTAGCAAGTTTCTCGGTCGGCTTGCTCATCTTGTGCTCATAACGCGAACAATTTCCGGTCCAAGCCGCCATCAAAACACAATTCAAGCCCCTGTGTTCACATGCTGACTCTGCCAACAACTTGTTCAAGTGAACACAAGACCTGGAGCTGTGCAGGCCGCGTGCCCTCCCGGTCAGGATGGCTTGTTTGCTCGAGATTCTCATCACGGGCACACTGCACAGCAGGGGCTCACTGCACTGCACACTGCACAGCAGGGGCACACTGCACTGCACACTGCACAGCAGGGGCACACTGCACTGCACACTGCACAGCAGGGGCACACTGCACTGCACACTGCACAGCAGCCAAGGCACGGTTTGAGAGTTCAACTTGCGTGACTTCCTCCCCTGCCGAATGAGAGTCCTGGACCCACGTGGGGTAATGGATCAACGCTTAGTTCGGCTGCTAACTAATAGCAAGCTTTGCTAGTGCAGACTGGAGAAACTTGGTTCGCTGACGCAATCCCTATCGTCTGTGATCAGGACTTGTGATAGAAGAATTGATTGCTTATAGGAGGAATATAGCTGAACCTTCATCTTAATTACTCAAGGAATGAGTTTTTTTTCTAATATATTACGATAACATTTCAGTAGAATGTTTCTGACCAGCTTGGTTCTCTTAAATTCATATTATTTTCCGTATAAATAACTCGGCTGTGAAATGGATGTAGGCATTGCAGAGAAATCTTCCTTTATCAAATATTCGTAATGAAGCTCATGTCAAACTTATGATGTAGCGCAATGCAAGTGTGGATTTTTACACAAATGAAAGAAATAACATAAAGCGAATGCGAATGTGCCGCTACGTGCCTGCGCGTGCACTAAACTCTTGACGCTTGCGTGGTTTTCAGTGGCAGAATTTCCACATGATTTTGACCAGAGGGGATGTGCCTCTTGGCATTTCATGATAATAAACTTCTTTGATGCTGGAAATCTCGCACTGTGTCCATATTCGCTGCCAAGTTTCAAATTCAAAATCATGTTTGATCATCACTACTCCTAACTATTTATTGAAAAAAATAATTTACTTGCGAAAATAAACAACTTGAAAACATGCGTCTTATTTGGAGGAGCTGAATCTCTGTACATGTTTTTCCAACAAAATCAAGTAGTTTTCTCGATAGAATTCCCTACGAGCTTCCAGCTCTCGGCCTCTCGGATCGTTAACAAGCGGGACGGAGGTCTGCGTGAAGGGAACTGCCTTCCATACGAACACGAATTGGTCTCTGAGAGGCAGAAACGTCTTGTAAACGCACAGTCAACTTTATGGCCACTCGACAAAATTTAATTTGGTCTTCTGTGGCATGTCCACGCGGGCAGTCCCTCAATTTATGTTTTTCGTCCGGCCTTGCAGGACTGAAAAGCGTACAGGAAATATGAACAGGGCGATGTTGGCGAGCGTCTCAGGTTCAATTTACGTAGCTCGAATTTCTACTCATTCATTTTTGAGGAGTGCTGTTTTGTTCGTCCGTGTTTACCCATGAAAAATTTGAACTCGACGTTGCAGTTTTGTGAGGCGATGGAGGCGGGGATGACGCCTGGAAACATTACATTGAATATACATAAAAGCAACTGTTTTCTAAGGAAGAATGTCTTTTTTGAGTCGATAAAAAGGCATGAAAACGATGGAAGGCTTGCCCTGGTATTTAGTTCAAATATACATGCATCAGAAATGAGCTCATTCGATTTAAAAAACAAACTTTGAAATTATTTTGATTGAATTGAACCTGCGAGTCTCGTCCTCGGGAACGAAAGGCAAAAACAATAGTTGCCTTTACTACATTTTGCCGACGGCTTTAAATTCGGGTAACGTCCTTCCTTTCATATATATATATATATATATATGTATATGAATGCATAGTGGGCATGTTGTGAATCATTTGTTTCCCTTCATTTTACGGATAGCTGCATACATATGTATGAGAATGCGCATATACTTACCTCTGGAAAAATAAAACTTGTCGAAGTTTATTTCAAGGCATCATGCTTGGGAAAACTTGCCTGCTTTATTAAAAAATGTTGTGGCTTGACGATGGCAAGAATATGCATCGATGGAATTATTTGAAAGGCACTCTCGTGGGAAATAATGTTGAGAAACTGACGGGAAATAATGAATAAAATCCGTACATTGAAATAAATGAACCAATTGCTATACAACTCATGTGTGAATAGTTCAAGTTCAAATGTTGCTTTTGCTCATCAATTGGTTTACAACTTAATATTCAACAGTGCTGGAGGTTATTAGGCAGCTCTAGAGTACCGAAATATGACAAGTTTTGTGTGAAAATAACACTCACGTATGAGTTTCAACACAATGTACGGACTTGATTCACTAAAACTTGCACCACACGCACGGCAGCGTAACAAAAAAGCCACCTAAAAAGACGTGTAGTAAATAAATACCAGCGTTGTTCAGTTTATGCAGGGTATACCGCAATAAAATGCATGGCGACCCACATCACGCTTAAAAAATAA
>VOMN01100661.1:0-15175 GCA_014899125.1 Orchestia grillus
AGAAGACAGCCGCGTAGCGCCCGTTCCTTATAAATTTCAACAAAATAGATTGCAGAAACTAGCATCATAAAGGCATGATACGAGGAGCAAAGGTTATCTGTTTATGAAGGTATAATGGCATGTATGTCCACTAGACAGCGTCACTAATGAATTTACATTGAATTCAAAAGGTAAAAATCAAATTGGCTGAACATTATAAAACGCATACAGCTAAGCTAATAACAACCACCAGCAATGCGTATTTCTCTCATGACTTTGACGTCTTCTAAATTTTATTCTACGATACTTAGAACCGAACCTAAAGTCCCATTTTTTGAAGCAAATATACTTCTTCTAGCACGTAGGTACATAACCCCTTGTTGCTTGGATTATAATATAAGAAAATACGATTCCCACCCCACTCACATAACATAAGCGTTTTCAATAGAGCTGGTTACAGCCACAAAGCATTTTACCCAAAAAACGAATTCTAGATTCAGTACGTCGCAGAATCAACACACAAATCGTAGCGACTCTAATTTTTTAAAATATAATGCGTTTGAAAATTAGTGTTTCTTCGTTCGTTACTTTTATGCCTTCTTTATTTTGTTCTCATTCATTTCTATCATTGCGTGTAAATTAAAATACAACCTTTTCACAGATTTCCGCTGTAAATGCTCTATGATAGATAAAATAAAATTGTAATTTTCAGGCTATATATGTAAGGATGGCATGACTGAGAATGCTTAAGTAAAAACTCCAAAGTCACCAGAATTCTTATATAGAGAATCATCATGAGGTTCCAGGGAAATAAAAAATTGAAAACAAATAACCCACCCATAACTAAACAAGAAATTCTGCGATGCATTGTATAAAAAATCGTATAAATGGGTATAAATTCGTTTTTTTGCTTCTGCAGCATTATTTGATCAATCGTTCATAATTATTGTTTGTCTATTTCGTATCAAGCATATATTTGCTATCGTAGAACTGATGATAGAGCCGGGCTTCGAAACGATTTTTTGGGTTTTTGGAGTGTTCTTCGCTTTCAAGGTTTGAGTGTAATACATGTAATACATGTGATTTTTCGTGCACATTGTTCAATTTGTAGATTGATCAATCTACAGCTGATAACAACTCAATTTCGCATGAGAGTAGCGACCATTCCTCAGCATGAGAGTAGCGATGGGAGTTAGAGTGAGCCGGCCGTCCAGAGCGACAGAATGTCCCAGTTACTGTTGCCAGGTGACGTCATGAGGGTGAGACAAGGCTGTCCTTTACCATGGGCCAGCCGTGCCAGCGGCCCCCGCAATTTATGATAACGCTCTTCTACGGCCACAAATTTTGGTGACTGTCACAAAGTTCTCTGGATGGGGAAAGGGGAGTCCGAATTTCGTTTGTTGTTTGAGCGACGACCGGTCGTTCTTTACGTAACCTGCGCATCGGCGTTGAAATTCCAGGGAGTAAAGCTGCAAGTCTCGAGCTGATGTGACGCGCTTCCTGAGCCTAAATTTTGGTTCAAGAAAAGTCGACTGAGTAATTAAAGGGTACCATCCTGTTAGTGGATGAGAAATAGATAATTTTTGCTACAGTGGGATTTGCCTAGATGACTGGCGCAGTACATGCAAAACATCTACAAATATGTATATGCGTGAAACGTAAAAGTATTTTTCCATATCAGTACATAATATTATTTGGTCAGTTGTTGATAATGTGGCCCAGGAATTCAAAATTGCCAAGTGAAATACATTTTGTTACGTGATGTTTTTTAAATTATAAAAATTTGAGTCTTTCTTTAGCCCAGCAAGTTTAATGCTGAGCAGTTTTGAGTCGATAAATTAGGGAGAGAAGCTTGCATTCCTTCTTAGCAAATTTTCGTCAGGTAGAAAGAGTAGCCAAGTCGATTTCAAGCATTACTGAAAGTAAGCACTTGAAACTTCATCCAAGAGACCACAAGAACCTTTATTATTCCAACACGTTTTACCGTTGGGTTTTAAATGCCTTAAAACAACAGGAGGGAAAATCAATGGTGGATAATTTAAAGTCAGGAAACTGTTAAGGAAATAAGAAAACTAAATCTAACTCTTGCTCAAAATTTATTCTTTTTATGTGGTGCCACAAGTGGAAAAAAGGTGGTGCTTCAGGGGGTACCACTGATATACACACTTTAGAATCTTTGAATATTTTTTATCAGACTGACTTGTTTTAATTGACACACATTCTGCATTCCCATAACAATTTCCGAGACAATAAGCTTGAATAATCCCGCTGGGAAAAACTACAAAACAAACATCTATCTTTGACAAAGAAAGCTAGAAGGTTTACACTGGGCTGGGAAGTCTACCACAAAAGTGTCTCAAATGGCGATAGGACTTAGGTCTCTTCAAAAAATAATTGTTCTGTGGAAAAGGTGGTGAGGTGTAGTCTTTCAGAGGTCATTCTAGTAGAGCTAAAATTCTGAATGCTCATGGGAGGTGTTTTCTGAAGCGATTGGTAAAGGTAAGCCGGTGGAAAAGTTAAAGTGTTCAGCAGTAGACGAACAAGTCCAACAAAGGTCTATGTGCAGACACCTGAAGGAATTGGGCTTATGGAGTTGTACCTGCACAAGGAAACTATTGATTAGTAAAGCTAATCGAACGAAATGGCTCTAATTTGGAAAAAACAAAGATTTCACTGTAGAGCACTGAAAACACGTCCTATTGTCAGACGAATCGAAATGTATCTTGCTCTAGAAAGATGGCTGAGTTAGAGTGAGAATGGAAGCCCACGATATTTTGGATCCTTCATGTATGACAGTAAAGGCTTCTGGTGGTGCTGGTCGGGATTAGGTTCGGCAACCTTGTGCAGCAATAAAATGAAATTTCAGATTTATTTGAACATCCTATGTGGCCAAGTTCACCCGTCTATGGATTTTTATTTTCCTGATGATTCCGATAGTTTTTAAACGACACTGCTCTCATCCACCGGTCTTATGTAGTGCATGATTGATTCAGGGACCGTGAGAAATCATTTTCTGATACGGAATGTACTCCACGATCTCCTGATTTAAATCCTGTCGAAATTTAGTGGGACCAACTGGAGAGCGAGCTACGAGCTTCAACACTCTTCCTGCTTCGTAGTGAGATCTTTCTCAAATTTTGCTCGTACTTTGGACAAATTTTCGTTTAGATGTTCGTCAAACTTGTAAAATCTATGCATAATAGAACGAAGGCTGAAATCAATACAAAAGATGGTATAATAAACTATTACACTTGATTGTTTACGTTACATCTACTTAGTCCTGGGCGCGACGAACTTTTTGAATGGGTTGTGCGTTGCATTAAAGCTTGCTGAACTATCATGATAGGTACGAATTCCATTTCTATAGCGTCCAGGAGAAACTTACTAGTTCTTTAGCGTCCGTTGTATTTCAATACTGTAGTAGTGCTACGCTACAAACTGTAAATTGAAGTACAGTGTGGACTTGTATTTGTAAAACGGGGATTGTCTAACAATTTTTTTCAATTTCCAATTATTGAATGCAGTGTACATATACATGATGGCATTAAGTAGCATTTAAAATGATCTTATATTACTAACAAAAACAGCAGTATTTTTTGTATGTTTTTCCACATAAATGTGGGAATGGGTTTTTATACTTCATTTTTCACTCGCTCTGAAACCATCACCATCTGAAACCAGAATCGTCGGCTGACATTTGGGTAAAATCTCTTCCTTAGAGGACGGTTCAACCTTTTCTTTGCAGGCACTTGAGGGTTTTGAAAAACTTCATCTTCAATAAAGTTTTGAAATACGGGGCCAAACTTCAAGACAAGAAGATCTAATTAGATTTCACTAGATGGCTTTCGGATCAAGAGATAACTGATCCGCTGAGGCTCCTCAAGACAGCCAGCAGAAAATTAACTAAGTTTTGGATTGTGATAGAAAAGGATGGACAGCTTTTGCTTGTTCTACTGCGACTCAGTATTTATAAATTTGAAGAAAGTGCTGCTCATGATGCTGTAAAAATGACTGCTGATCATCTAGATGAAACTGGGAGACAATAAAGATGTCGATACTGTCTGTAGCAGTTCAAATATCTTAATAAGCTCCCTTCACAAAAAACTAGTCGCCGATGTTTTTTGGAGCTCCAGTGTATTGTTTTTCGAGCTTCTATCAAGGATGACAACTGCCGGGTACATCGAGCTAGAACTGGCATTGACTGGCATGACCAAGATTCAGGATACGTAAGGCATTTCGATTGGCGAACTAAGTCTCCAGACTTAAACCCAATAGAAAATTTGTGGGGTAACCTGGAACGAGAAGTTAGACGTCGAGAAGATCGCCCACGTGTTGAGGCGGCACTATATCATTCAATGAAAAAGTAGTTTGAAATTGACCAGGTGCGCGGTAGGACACTTGAAGACTCAATGCAGTGTAGAATTTCGGCCGCTGTTCGTGCTTGTGGATGCCCTACACCATTTAAATAGCTAGTGGCTAATATTTTTGTCCGGGGAGCTTATTAAAGTAATTCAATTAATTATATTTATTTCTTGATGAAACCACAAGCTAAATGGCCTCAGACGATTTTAAACTCTCACTTCCAATGAAGAGAAGAGCCACTCACATTTCTATTTCTCAAATATTAGTTGAAGAAGTGTATGATGCCGAGAAGTACATCAGTGTAATGTATAAATATCGTCCAAGAAACAAACGCTAAACGTAAGAGGCTTTACCTCTAGATAGAAAGTTCAAATAGTAAATTATCATCTCACGGAATAAAAATTTCGATAGTGGAAAATTATCTACTCTAGGAAGCTAATATTTTGTAAGAATAGGTTTGTTTTACTCATTAATGTTTGCCAAAACTACTTTCCATTTCTGCTAGTTGAGTGTGACAAACGAACGTCGTTTCACTCTGAAAACGCATAGAACTTGTTAGAAATATAAGCTACAGCATTCTAAATGGTAAGCTATGCATGTTTGCATTATGAATTTCTTCATTATTAAAAATGCTAAATAATTTTCTGAATAACAAATCTTGGAGATAAAGATCTATCGACTCTTGAACCAGGGTTGCGCTATTCCTTACTGTAGATTAAAAAAAGAGGTGCAAAGCAGCGTAAAATGCACATTTTTGCCTTGAATGCACTGAGAGTTTTTTATCGAATTTAACCTAGTGAGTACACTTTTTCGACTTGGTCCTATGATACGAGTATAAAACTTGTGTTCCAGCAAGTGCTGCGACTTTTATGATGTTCCGCAGTGAGACTTCCCACACTAGAGAGGCGGCGCACTTACGGCAAAATGTAAGACAGAGAATTTTTACAGACATTAGATTTAGAACGGATTTTATTTCAAAAAATTACGAGAATACGTAAAAGCTTCTCCCAAACCAATAGACGCGATTGCAAATGTGTTCAGGGGCAGGAATAATAATTTCCATTTCAATACGCTGAGGCAGCCGATTAATCAACTAAAGTGTATTCAATCAGATTAGAACACTCACCGTTACTTATTACACACGCCAGAAAAGGTTGCCCTACAAGTTTTTTCCATCAAATAATAACGAATCTTATGTGACAGCAACTACACGGCCACTGAACATTATCGTATCACATTTTACCAGTCTATTTCTTGGAGGAAAGCTCGGGGGACTTAACTGTATGTCGGTAATTTAATACACATCAAAAGACCGAATATCCGGGGTAGACGGAAGCAGAATGAGACAACTTCAATTCAAGGCATCAAACGTCTTTTTATTTACACAGAGGACTCTCAGTGTTCACATGGCCGAGCGCTTCGCTGCGCCTTCAAAGCCCAAGAAGATTGATTGCGTATGAGGGCCACAAGACCGCGAAGTTAACTTCGGAGTTTTGAGTCAGACCAGGGCCGCTACAGCTAGTATTGGTACAGTTTCTGTGTATCAACTGTAAAGTTTTTACCAATTTATTAAATGAAGTTCGTAAATAGAAAAGTTGATGCACTCAACAATTAATTTTTTAATTGAACTTTGTAGGTTAGGAAATGCTTTTTAGTTCAAAGATAGTGATACTGTCAGAAAAAAAAACAGAAAATGCGGAAAACATGAACCAGCTATAGTGATCCATTGCAGTGAAAAAACATTCTTTGGAGAGTGAATCTCTAAAAGTACGAGTACCATGACACTTCTCCTTCTTTTCACAGTGTTCTGATTTCAATACGAAAATGAGAGTTCTCATAAAGTTTTCTCTCTCGTTCTGTATTACATTTGGTTTATTCCTAACGAGTAATTTGAATAAATGTCTTTCTCGAGCTTGAAAAAATTATCAAATTTTATCAGTCCAAACATTAATCATAATTGATTTCACTGGGCGAAATTTCGAGGTGAATCAATTTAGGTGCAGAGAAGGAAGCAATTCAAGTACGACTATGCTTCGCAGATAGGAGAAACGAGAGGTTTTTGGAAATATGCTAAGCTTAGAACTGAAAAAGTGCAATTATAATTCCAGCAACAACTATCAGTATGGTTCGTTGCTGAATGACGCTCAGAAATTGACATGTTCTGGTACCCACTCTTTAGGTGTGATAGATGATTCAAATGATATGGGAATAAATTGAAGAGTGCGCAGTTGGATGGGAAGCAAAAAATAGTATTGCATATTTTTTTAAATCGCATGAAATTTTTTCCACCCACAGCTTGGATGGCAACTCTTCGGCCGATACTAATTCGACGTGAAGAGCGAATTTCTGCTACAGCTCCTGTTTTCGTTCTCAGGAGTACAGAGAGTGAAAAATTCATTCGCACTTGCTAAGCCCATTCAAAGACTAAAAAAGCCATAACTTGCAGCTTGAACGTAGGTAACATGATCGGGTAGAGTGTATTGGCTAATGCAAGGTACGCATTAGCACGTGCCATTTTAATAATCAAAAAGAACCCCGTGTAAAATAAAGTAGTTTTGATGATAATAATTGGTTTAGGATTATTGAAGAGTACTGATGTATCAGCTAACATTGGCGAGGCGTATTGCCCGCATAACACGTGAAGAGAAATTTAGATATAGTTCCGAGCAACAAGTTAAACTCTTCCTGAAAAACGATCAACTCATATTTTTCACAGTTGGATTTTAATGAGGTTCCAAATAGAGCTTCAACATTCAACTCGGAAAATGATAGGGAGATAAAATATTTCCAGAGCATGAAATTGATTGAAAACATTTTCACTGACACACGATGTTTCACAGCATTTCAAAAGTTTAAGACCACAAACATGTTAAAGCAAAATTTGTACAAAATTTGAATTCAACGTCATTTCTTGCTAGGTAGTCACATTGTCATGACCCACAGGCAAAAAACTTTCCCTTTTCCTACGCTATCAGGTCATCGAGCTGCCTAAACAGGGTCGCTCGCAGCGCACCATTGGTGCTGAGGTGGGATGCAGTAAGACTGTCCTTTAGAATTTCTCAAATCAATTTGAGGGTTATGGAACAGAAAACCGAGTGAGAAATAAAAAAAATGTCACCAGCATTGGGCTGGCAGATCCATTTAATTGGCTGTGTCAAGACCAGTCCAACTTAAAGCAGCTACCGATGCCGAATGCAGCTCCATAACCATCTGACAGCATCTCAGACGGATGGGATAAAAAAAACGTCTTCAAAGGCCTCGTCTTTTTGTGTACCGCAGAACTGGACGTCTGGACTTTGTAAAAGAACGCTAAACATAATTTACCGAGACGTGGAATGAAATCTTATTTCCTGATGATGAGAAATTCAACATTAATTGTCCTTATGCTTTGCAATGTTTCAGGGCAAACGCGATCCCACCTCGGATATTTTCCTTGTGTCACATTGGAGAGGGTGCCTTAATCACACATATTTAAAAATGGAATTCATGAAGTTGTAAATAATTTTAAGCAAGCAATGCTCCTTTTTAATACTTGTATCAAGTTGTCGAGTTCGTGTATTGGAGAGTTCTCCATTATGTTTACTTTAGAGCAGAGTCTACTCTGTCAATGGTAATTATGTGGTAGATACCAAAATGTTTCGAAACTAGTTCTATCACCCAACAGCTGGCAGCACTATTGTTCGGAGTACTGACCGTTGTTAGTCCGTGCACCGGGAGCTGAGCCAGTCTATAATTATAAGTCTATACAGACTTCAGGCTAAAGAAGATTTTAATTAATTTTACGGCAACACCTTGCATCTTAAAATAGCTTATTTTGTAGAAGCACCGTCCACAATTCGTTTCAATTCTGCATATTCGCCAGAGGAGCGCAAAACAACCAAGTCTGTGACGGTCGGTTAGTTTGTCGGCTTCGCTGGCGTTTTCGCGTCCCTAAGGTACTGGTAATGCTATAATAGTTCCGGTAGAAATTTTACCGCAAATTTTAAAGATCTCCGTCAATCAGGTAGAGCTTTTGCTGACGCACTGATCTCTTAGCGCTCCTCTTTTTCGCCAGCAAAATTATGAAGTGTTTTGGAACAAATGTCCCTATGGACGACGAACGTAATAGGGAGTCGCTATACGAAGAAAACGAAGCCTGACAGCGCTGATAGGGAACATTGAGATTTGCTCGAACTTTCCTCGTAGAATATCCAAGTACCCCAAGAAGAACATCGGTTTATTGATATTATGAGTTTGGAGGTCTTTAGAATACTGAAAAAAATACATCTTCAAAAATCATTTTCAAATTATGAAAGTTTTAAAAATATTCGAGGCTAAATTTCTGGTATTTGTAATTGCACCCAATGATGTGACCATAGTATTCATTTGATTTGCTATTCGCTTTTGAGTCATGCACGCTTCCTTCGATGTCGTCCTTCCACCAGCTTAACACGTTGACTCCGATTCTCCACACAGGTAAAATTTCATGCTGACAAATATCTCTACTGTGAATTCAAAAATGAAGGATTTTGGTTTCATAAATTTGGTTACTCTATTAATTTTCTTTCTAATCAGAACTAGCTTATTCGATTGATGAACACAAATTTGAGGAAAACTCGAAAATTTGTATTAATACATGATAGTGCTTCGGTGACATTAGGTTAGGTTAGATGATCGCGTGTACCTTATATGACCCACTTCGGAGTCAACGTGTTAAAACAATGCTGCAGAAGGTAATTTCAAAAGATTTTACTTTCTGTAGATACATCAGTCGCTAAAATGATTGCAGCGCGGACAAAAATTCGGTGTAAGAAGATAATATTGACTCAAATTAAAAAGCTTCATCTGTACTTTACTTTTTATTGCCCGACTGCTTGCCCTCTGCCACAGAGCGCGTTATCAGGGGAACGAATATTGAATACATCAGACACATAAATGGTACACGCCGATAAAAGAAACACATTTTACTAATGTCATTTTTTTCAATTTCACGAAATAGACGATATAAAAAAAATATATTATGTACGTTTTATACAATTTTCTAGAAGTTCCACGACACTCATTTTTTGCGCTAGAACGATGGGGTTGGTGTTATTGTACAGAAAACGTATAATGCAGATCGATTTTCGATGAAACGAACAATTTTTTCTGACGATGTGAAACAATTTTCATTTTTTTTCATGTTTTCTTCAGATTTTCGAGTACGCCTTCAAACATTCTTGAGCAAAAGAAAAATTGTTCTGAAATTTTTGTTTGCATTGATATTCCTCATCGAATGAGGTAGACCAAAACATTATTGTAGACCAAAAACTCTAAGAAATGATACGCCTCGAAGTGAAACGTATCAGAAAAAGCAGCTAAACAAAAACTGTTTCCTTTTAATAGGGTTTCTTGGTAGTCCATAATATGCAATAAATTAAGAATGATACTTAAGAAGTGCTGAGGGTGCTGCCCAGCACAAGAGTTAAGGTAGTGATTGTGGGGAGAATCTGAAGTGGGACTGAGCTGCTCTGAGGCGAGCGTAAGCTCTTTTTTATTTCGTGTGCACATGCGCAGTGCAGAGTCGCAGCACACGGTAAGATCCACTATAAAATGATATCAGAATATAACAATGTATCATTTGAAGACGAATAATGTGTACGTTAGTCAAAAGTATATTTTTCCTTGTCCATAGCGCAATTAGTTTTGCTGGCACAGTTTTCAAATTATGATACGTTGTGAAGTTCGTATCAAAAAACTATTTGCAATGAAAATTTGTTTTAACTTTTTTTGGCAAAATTGTACCGGGCTGGTATTAAAGTAGACCTTTTAGGCTTCCAGTTCAAAGCTACTGTAAAAGATCCTTGAGTATGAAATATTCGTTTTATCTTTTCTTCTAAAACTAAGGGCTTGCACTATGTAATGCTCTAAAACAGAAATCGAATGGAATTAAGCCGTTCACTTTGAAGACATTAAATCAATCGTTGACATAATTTTCCTTTTCTTACCAACCTGCTAAATAGATCTGGAATCTTCCCACACTGGAGTCTTCTCGCTCACTCTCAAAAAAGCAGGAGCAACTCCAATTTTTGGAAGCGATCATAAACAATGTATTAATAGTTTTTAGGTTAATCTCTATTCTTCCGATTTTTATGAAGATATTTGAAAAGTAGCCTACAGTAAAGTGTATTCATATCGTGAAAGAAATTTAAATCTTTGTATTGAATAATTCGACTTTTGCTCCCGAAGATTAACTACTCATCTATGGTCAATCTTCTTCAATATCTGTACTCAGACAATGACGAGGGTTTTCTCATATTCTCCGCCTTTTTAGATTTCAAAAGAGCATTTGACAGTGTAGATGTGAATATTTTTCTATCGTAATCAAATCACAAAGGAATACTAGGAACGGTCTTCATCAGACGTTCATTTCGTATTTCTCACACCGGAAACAAAACTTCGCAAATTAAATCACACTGAATCTAACTCATGCTGTGCCCTCAAGTTCAGTACCGGAACCTTTACAATTTCTTATATTCATTAACGACGTAGTAAAATGTACTTTCTTTTTCGATTTCGTACTTTTTCCGGATGATAGTACCCTCACTTCAAGAATTTCCTCAAACAATAGTGGCGATGCGACTAACCAAACAAATTTGAGGAAGAAAAGTCTCCTCGCAGCTAAAAAAAGGAAATTTACATCAATATAACAAAAAAAATTACATTATTTCCTAAAATGAACGAACTTAGCTCCCTCAAACTACAATGGGAAGGGGTGTAATTTAGAAACATACTCAGAATTTCAAGGAATAATTTTTGACAAATATTTGACTATCAGTGAAGCACATTATAAGAGACATATAAAATCGGTCGGCGTACATTAAGAATATAATATACCCCGATGCCTTAAATATGTAATATAATATACTTACCCGTTTTATCTAACATGGTACAGAAGCCTGGTATTGAACTGATAAAAAACGAAAAAGTCTATACAAAAAAATCCTTGAGACTTCACCTGTCTCTCCCTGCCCCTAAGCTGACTAAATAAGTAAGCGTATATTATTCTTACTCGTGTTAAAACTGTATGATTTTGAGCATACGACTTTTCACGTTTATTCACAGTAGTGCGTTTGAAAAAAAAAGTTCGGATAATATGAGGAGAAAACAAGTTCATAGTAATTTTGACTCATACGGTACATATAATCTCCCTGTAAATTAGGATGCCTTTCTAAAATTCCTGGTAAGGCTCTCGTACTTGAACCAAACTTCCGAATTATATCTGTGCAAAATTTTCCAATCCGATAACAAATCGAGGTAAGTCGTAATTTTTTTAATTAAAGCCTTCACCTGCAACCAAATCGTTAAAAACACAATTTTTATTGCTTTAAAATTATTAAAAAAAAATTTTACTGCGGAAATTAAAAACAAGGATCTGGCAACAGGTCAAAGAACAAGGCTCCGGCTAGACGCCTATGTTGGTGGGCAGAGCTACATGGACTCGCTTCCAAGCTCCAATAATCTAGAAGAGAAGAAGAAGATGTTGGTGGGAAAGCAAATTAAAGTTATTGTAAATTGAGCAGTTATAATTGGTCAGAATTGTTAAGAAGGATTCGAGCGGATCGTTGCTATGGTGAATCATTTCGACGAGACGATTTGTAAAGACCCTGAGTTGCGGAAGTCACTGAGTATTACTTTTTAACAAGATAGTTGTCTGAATTTCCTTTCTAGATCTCAAGACTGTGCTGGACTGCAGATATTTTATTATTTGCACATTTTATTAACTATTTTCTCACAACAGTTGGTTCACAAATAAAACTAACGGCTGATTCTTTTATGTATCAAATTTTAGGGCACAGCAGTAAAGCAAAGCAGTAAATATTTGAAATAAATAAAAGCAGACAGCTTTGAAATTCGAAAGCTCGTTCAATTATTCTATTGAAATCAGCCGCTGACTACTCTAAACACGATCTGTTGTCGTTCTCTTAAGTCGTGTTTGCTGTGTAAATACGGAAACTGAACCGTGGCTCATGGCTGTAAAATGCTGTTTAGGTTTCAATGACGAATTAACGATGAAATAAATTACGGGTGAATGAATTCTCATTCGTATTATGACGTCAATAACGGAGTAAAATCGAAGTCTGTCGTAAACGGTAAGAGAAACCGGGAATAGAAGTTTTTGCACTACGCTTTAACTCGGTGACTCCGATTCTCCACACAGGTAAAATTACATGTTGACAAATATTTCTACTGTGAATTTAGAAGTGAAAGATTTTGATTTCACAAACTTGGTTGCTTTATTAATTTTCTTTCTAATCAGAACTAGCTTATTCGGTTGATGAACACAAATTTGAAGAAAACTCGAAAATTTGTCTTTATACATGATAGTGCTTTGCTTACATTAGGTTAGGTTAGATGATCACGTGTACCATATGTGACCCACTTCGGAATCAACGTGTTAAGATGGATTGTCTTTTCAACTGAATAACTCGTTAGCACTGCCGGTGAAATTGATGCTGTGTTAAAAACGATGAGCGTACTCAGCTCTGAAGTCGACAATCAACTGAATACAGAATTGTCAGCTCAGCTATTGATCGTGATGCCCTTACTTTCTAATGTGTGTCATTCCTGCAGTTATTTTATTCAAATTAATGTTATGATGGATATATTTTATCTTGAGACCCGTGAAGTCTTTAGATTTTTTGAAAACGGTCCAATTCTCATATTCAAGCTGTTATTGGATTGCAAAGACCCCTCCATTTACCTTAATGCGAGTGTAGCTGAATAATGTTGAGCTCTTTATTTTGGTAAAACTCACAATCCCCTCAAAGTTCAACGTTTTTTATATTCCAGACATCGATTCTGGCGTTAGATGTTAGATCTCCGGTTGATATTTTGCTACATTCAATGTTATGGCTGATAAAGAAATAAAAATAAGATGTTTTCCTGACGCTGCTCTTCAATTCTCTATTTTTAAAATTGGACAAATCTACTGAGGCTGTAAACTGCAATGGTATGCCATTATTATTATTTTTGAACGATTTTATAAATATTCCTCGACACTCAATGGTTTACGTTGTACCGAAATCTACGCCATTTATCAAAGAGAGAAACTCCTCCCACGCCTCGGGGGCCTGAGGCGCAGAAGGCGAGTCACCTAGGCAGAGTCATGTAGTGTTGCTAATGCTGATTTGACTTGCTGCCGGGAATAAAGTTACTCAATTACGTGGAGCAGATACGTGCCTCTGGCCTAGAAGTTTTACGAGCCCTATCTCCAGCATGACTTGTTTGCCGCTTTTGGCAGGGTATAGCAGCCAAAGTTCCACCGAGTACGTCAAATCTCAAGTAATAGCATAAGTTATTTGGAAACTTCGGATGACTTCTTAAATTAAAGTTATTAATATGATGTTTTTGTTAAGGTACAAAAGTAACTTACTTCTCAAAATCTACAGACGAACAAACTGAATTCCAGAAATACTGTTCCTCGATAGCTAAACGTCCAACATGTTCCGCATAACCACTCACTCATTTTGAGCCTTTTGATCATATTGCAATGTTGAGGTAGTGTCAAGAATACGTGCGTGTCGGAACATGATGACAGCCTCTATTGGATGACGTTCACGGGAACTTTTTTTTTATATCGAAACAAGCAGAGGAGTAATATTTCCGACTGGATGGTTGCATTGTAGTTACAGAAAATATGAAGATAATGAATCACCTACGTCGCGAATTACAGCACTAAATCCAGATACAAATCCAGCACTTGACGCTGGTAGAAGCTTGTGTGGAATAAAAACCCGTTCCATTCTCCAGCTTGTTCAACTGAACTCTGGGAAGGAAGGTAATTGATGATGAACTAAGTAAATGCTCCTGAGTAACTAAGAAACTACAAGCATGTAAGCTTATTTCTTCTGTTCGGATCCTGTTTGACGGAAACTAATCCCACTTGATGCACTCGAACCTAAACTCGCGTAATATACTTTACGCTCTGCACTATCTGCCTCCTTCTCAAGTGGTGACTCTGAACTCCGCCTTCATACTGTTCTTTAACTTGTTTACTCAAAAGCGGTACATCCTCCAGTTCTTTAGGTACGTTATAGATGCTTTTCAACAAATCGTTGCCTGAATGAAACTTTAGCTGTGTCTCCCCGTAAGTCCGATATCGCCTCCCAGTCACCCACTGGGAAAAACACCCAAACTTTAAGGCTGCCTATGAAGCTTCCCTTCTATAATAAAATTACCATAATGATAAAATCTAGCCTGACCACAAGTTCATAGCCTAACACTTTGCCTACGTAGTGGGTCATATATGGTACACGCGATCATCTAACCTAACCTAAGGTAACCAAATCGCTATCTTGTATAAATACGAATTTTCGAGTTTTCTTCAAATTTGTGTTCATCAATCGAATAAGATAGTTCTGATTAGAAAGAAAATTAATAGAGTAACCAAATTTGTGAAACCAAAATCCTCCATTCTTAAATTCACAGTAGAGATATTTGTCGGCATGTAACTTTACCTGTGTGTAGAATCGTAGTCAAAGTGTTAATTAACCAACACGAGCCTAACTAGCGTGTCACACAAACTGGGTGGCGTAAATATTTGAAGAAATTCTGGCCTATTTAAAATCTCCAAAGGATGAATTGTAGCGAGCAGGACTTTTTTCAGTCACATGAGGTGATGATAGCTTTCGCACCCAACAAACTCATCAACATGACCGAAAGTTGACATGGATTTTAAAAAGCACTTATGTTTTTCCAGTGGAAACTAAAATTAATTTAAATAGGATGCGCAGGATAATTGAATCATAAAACTATTGAAATAGTTTTCCTATAATAAGTCGCCGTGGAGCAGCACAGATTCTCTGTAAATTAT
>VOMN01100675.1:0-30932 GCA_014899125.1 Orchestia grillus
CAATTAAAGCAACTATGACTCCATGTCTTTTCATTTCTTGGGTTAACATATTAATATTAATGAGTTATCTGAAATAAAAAATAATATATATGATTCGAGTGAGTAATGAACTGAAATATGTTCTCAGCTAGCCCTTGTACCCTGTACTTTGTTTCGCAGGAGCAGCAGCGGAGTAACTCTCTGAACACTTGGTAGGGAAGGGAATGACCACAAAGAGTAGAAGTCTTGCACGTGAAATATTTCATATTATTCCTCGTATTCACTGATCCATGATTTCACTCAGCGAGATATAGAGGTACAACTAGATAAGTATGGCGCGATTG
This sequence comes from Orchestia grillus, assembly GCA_014899125.1. Lineage (NCBI taxonomy): Eukaryota > Metazoa > Arthropoda > Malacostraca > Amphipoda > Talitridae > Orchestia > Orchestia grillus. Next base: position 324 of record VOMN01100675.1, read on the forward strand.
ACGGGGTGATTTTAATTACATAAATTTCATTCTATCTGAAGAACGTGCTACACAGATTATATACTCACCCGAAGCTTAAATATATGTTATATACACAGTGCTTGTCTATACACCAACATAGATTAATATTCAACAGTTTATCAACGCTTAACAGCTAATGCGAAGGGAATTTGCATTGCATTCAATCTTGAGAGAGCATTACGTTTTAGTTCAAAAAATTTGTACACCATTTCTCTGCCCTTAAAAACGTAACAAACGCACCGAAACACCTTTAAAAAAACTTGCACTTTATGAGAAAACAGCAGCTTTGTATATTATATACAGAACAAAATACGCATAGGTAAGCGAGTACACGTCTTCTGGGTACAGATTTCATAATAAATACAGTATTAACCTAATGTCAAATTAAGTTTCGAGTGTTAACGCATTAGAAGGCAGTGTGACACCTGCAGCGCTCCACTAAGCCTAGCTTCTGAAGCTCACCAGTAAAGCGAAGCGTTGCTCGAGGAAAGCCTTAAACCAACCTTCGGTGGTCGCGGCACAACATCGGTCGGCACCGGCAAATGCACTAAATATTCGCCTATACCTGGGTTGTGGGCCAAATGCAGTCCCTAGGCTCCTGTGTTAAGGCCAATGAATGGAAAAGGGTTTGAAAATGACTTTTCTTAAACATCAATGCCAAAGATCAGTTGTGTAACACGCTGAACGCTCCTTAGAATATCAGCTTACTTGTGGTTTGAGTTCGTTTTTCCTACCAACTTTTCCATTTTAGCTTTTTTGCATTTTGAGTCTAAAAAGCCCAAGCAAAACATTAAAATTTCTCCTTTTTTTGCAATAATCAACCAACAAAAATTAATAACATTGGAGAATTGTGAAACATGAGATTCATATTTTTTTCCAACGCCCACTCTCATACAAATGCGGTGCTCAGCAGCAAACTGCAGCTCAGCGAGCTCATGAGAGCTGTGCTTAGGTAACCGAGGGCTCAACTGTGCAAGGGTCACAGGACACTCCATTAATTCAGACTCTCGGAAATCTTCTATCTTTCGTCTCACGAGTATTTATAGATGTTGAGTCAGTGAAATTAGGTCACATGGAAAATGCGAGCGGACATATTTGCTTCGCATGAAATTGATCACCAATCGTCTGTCTCTAGGGCCACTAGTCTTGGAAACATTCATTTTCCACAAGTGATTTACATCAGATACAGGTTTACAATCAAATGAAGAATGACAAGAACCAGGATCAGGAAGAACGAAGAACATCACAAAAACTATTTAGCAATTACTGGGACGCAAGGAACGAAAAAGACTCGCTTCCTGACTACCAGGAGTACAACAACGCTGCAGATTCCACGGGTTCCTTCATGGTAAACCAACATTGGCAGGCATGGAAATCAGTTACAGGTCTCATAACATAAAATGTTACAGAAAAGTTAGATTTGGCCGCGTACACCGAGGATATGAGCTCGTCAGGTGATTCATCAATACTTGATAGTGGTTTGGCTCAACACTGCAATAATGTACAGCCAAGCGAGCGCGCTACTTTAGTGTGCATCCTCACAGTTATCCTATCATGATCAAACTAGCAAGTCCAAGACGGCATCAATGCAAAATAATTGCAACTTATTCGTAACGTAGATTTCCTGCTGAAAAAAATAGACGGGAAATCATAATCAAACGAACTTCCTATTAAATTAAATATGAAAACCTATCCCTTTTACTTTTTAAATAAGTGATATATATTTCTCACACTTTTCGCGGTAAAGAAAAGATGCGGCCCCAAGCAGGTCGCTAGGCAGATGAGAGGCAGCAGCAGCGGCGGGAGAGGAGAGAGGAGGAGGAGGAGGTCTGCCAGACCACAATTCAGGTGGACACCCATTGTACGACCACAAATGAGGGGAGCAGCACGCATGCTGCATTGTGAGATCGCGCGAGGAGTGACGATGCGCTTCCTACATCGCCGCTAGCGACAGCGCAATCACGCAACAATGATGAACTTCTTTCAAGGCATGATCACATTAGCGTCAATTTCGTTCACTTTCAGCTAAGTCAACTAATATTTCACACGTAGACAAGATGAAGGCTCTTTTTAAGGGTCAATGTCTATGAGAGACATGTACACTGATCAGCAAAGTGGCACGGAGATGAGCCAGAGCAGATGCCACCTCTCACGAAGGTAAGAATACAATAAATGTATTGGATGATATTGTGCTGTGCACCATTGTATTCTTCACTTCGCTGACTGCACAAATTTTAAAATTGAAACGCTCGAGGAAAGCCTGCTCTGATCTCACCAGTCCGCATTAATCTTTAACAGCCAAAATACAAAATAGAAACTTCCCAGTTTTCATTTTATACATTTTCTCTTGAAAGCACAGTGACCTACATTAAGTGTAAATCGAAGAAAAACAGTGGGAGAATATTTCCTGTAGGTAGGCTTCATTTTTCGAATAACACATGCGAAAGTAATTATATATTGAGAGCACCAAATTGGGTTGATGGGGCAGCAAGGGGGTGAACAACTGACGGGCATAGGACACAGCTACCATTTCCTCTCAGGAACTGTTCTGGAAAATATAATCTAATTAATGTAAAGATGCACTGTACAACTAAATAACCAAATAAAACGATTTCCAAATAAATAGACCACAACTAAACCTCCATAACTGAGTAAAAAATTATTTTCTCAGCAGGAAGTTATTACTGTCATTCTCCCAGCAGCCGCTACACAAGATTGCGACATGGTCAGCCACCAGTGCAGCGTTCAAGGGAGGAAGCCGTCAGTTTGTACCTGAGTCCGTAAAATCAATTATGATCTCTAGCAAAATTACCCAATACGAGACCGAGACGACTGACTCGAACAAATGCAAAGAAGCATTAAGAGTAGGGGGGCCAGGATGCGTGAATACTTATTGAAATACAGTGGCAAGGACAAAAGTAATTGTATACTCGAGATTTTAACTTTTATTAAACATCTAGCTAGCCACTATACGTAGAACTCACACAGAATAAACATTTGATAACGTAGAGTGAAAATATGAAAAACTTTCTCATTTTGAAAAGTATATGGTTTCCTACACACACACACAACATACGGCCTAGGACATAAGTATTACACCCACAACAGTTTCCCGTATTTACTATTTAATTGCGAAACCTTTGTTGGAAACTTCACTGTTAAAACAACAGCGAAAAACAATACTTGCAAATAACGTTTTCATTATTACACGTTTACTTTATAAAATTGAACGATTTGATCATAACTGCAACCATTATCAATAGCTTGAAAAAATAGAAAAAAACAAGATCGACGCAATTTTCTGAATGAAAGTTACTAAATATGGTTCTAATAGTACGCAAAAATATAGAAAAAACTGGATATGATTTTGAGGGGATAGGACGATCGCACATTGTACAGTTGATTGTATGTTGTTTAATTGAACAATATGCAATCGTCCAATTCCCTCAAAATGGCATCATAAGGTTTTTCTATATACTTACTCGCGTCACGACTTTTAGCGATTTCATTCAAAAATTGTGTTGGTTTTGTTTCATGCCTTTTATCAGCTGTTGACAATGGCTTCAGCCATGGCCGAAACGCCAAGTTTTTTATAGAGCGACCGACCGTGTAATAAAGTTTTTTTTTTTAGGATTGTCTCCACTATCATTCTAATTGTGAAGTTATCTAAGGGCTTCCAAGCTAACATAATACAGCTTCATTGGCAATTGTTGCTCGAAGACGGTTTTATACAATGAAATGAAGCGTTTGCAAGCTTCTGGTGGTCTGTGAGCCCATTTTTCAACATATATTCTCTTCAATTTTTCAAGATTCGTCGAACTTCTTTGATGAACCTTCTTCCTCATTGTTCCCCAAAGATGTTCGATGGGATTGACGGCCGGATATTGGCTTGGCTACGGGAGAATATTGGTTTCGTTCTTCATATCATAAAACATTCGGATGTTAATTTTGCTTCGGGTTTAGGATCGTTATCTCGTTGAAACGTCCATCTGCACTATTGGAGTAAACGCCTCGCACTTGGCATACGAGACTCTTCTCCAATATCCGACGGTACATGGCCCCATTCACCTACCTGTCATTGCTATGAGGCACACCAGCGGCATGTGCTGTGAAACAACTCCAAACCATCATACTGAGAACTCCGTGCTTTAAACGGGTATGGTATTATGCCTCCTATTGGCTGTTCCTTGTGTCCTCCACACATGACGAGGGGTTACGACCAAACAATTAAAACTTGGTTCCATCACGCCAAATACCAATCTTCCAAAATGTATGTACTTTCTCCAAGTGTTCTTTGCAAAGCGCAAACAGCTAGCGACGAGGGTATTGGCAGGATGGGTCTCTTGCGGAGTGTTAAAACATTCGATTCCATTGCTGTGAAGTTCTCTACTGACGGCTCTTTCACTCGGTTCTGTTGTAGACGCTTTCAGATCAGTTTATTGCTCATTGAAAGTCATCATGGGCTTATTCTTATTTCCCTCATCAAAAGTTGCCAGGACCAAAGATCAATCTTCCGTGGAGCTCCTGACCTTCGTAAGACAACAGTTGAGCCGCCACATCACTTAAACTTACGAAAATTGAACAAACGGTGAAGTACGGCGCATTATTCTGCATACAAATCTTTCTGCAAGATATTCCTTGAAAATAGAGCTGAGCTGTTCGCTTCCGTAGGTATTTTGAGACTCCTTTGACTTTCTGCATGACGTCCTTTAGGTGACTGCATGCTACGATAGCTCATCAGTGACTAACCGTCCAATTCTAAGCCAAACTAACTTGATTTTTCTTCCCGAAACATTTAGAATGTTCAAGTAATTGAGATAGAATGCGAGCGGAAAAATGATATAATTAACGTGTAAAAGTAGTTTTACAAAAAACGTTGACAAGTAATGGTGGCACATTACTCAGACTGCGTCGCACCGTAAGAGGAGGGACCATTTAGTACGGACTATATAAAACGGGGAATCTATGTACAAGGTGTGTTTCCACACAAGACCTCTTACGCATAGAAACAACAAGTTAATAAAGAAGAGGAAGAAAAGGCAGATAAGAGATAGCTAAGAAAGAATGAAAATTTTAGGATGTAAATTGAACACGAAAAACACAAGTCCCGCAGACCCATCTATAGCTGAAGTAACCTAACAATGCCCCCCTGGGGTCGCCACTCCCCATATCATTAGATCGACCTAACTAACCTATCCCTATTGCCCATCTTATGCTCCCCAAGGGGCAAAAATAATTGCATACTCTTTTCTGTTTTCTTGTAAAGTTCTAAACTTTGCTTTCTAATTTCGCCTTAATAAGTAGAATTTGTGATGAGCTGAAGTTTTAAGTTTTATTTATGTTGGCTTATTAGCCGTTCGTTAAAAAATGAATTTTCAAGCGAGGAATTGGTTGTGTTCCCCCACTGTATATAGAGACAATAAAGCTGCAGCTAATTTGAGCACTCCGCAGAATCAACATCGTACATTTTCTAACTGTAAATATAAGGACTAGGTAGGAAAGTTTTGTCGCTCTTTATGATTTGTTATGCCAAAATTTGAATTTTGACTTGAGCTTTGAACGACGTCCTTACTTATCAGTGTCCGAGGAATTTCGACTGCTTGTGAAGTTACCCAAGTGAAGCCAACTGTACAAAACATTTAGACTAGGAAAAACTTCACAAGCTCTGCACAAGTGCTTCACAGAGAATTTACAATAATTGAATTTTTTTTAAATTGATCTGTCACAAAGTGCAGCAGCCTATGATCCCAGCAAGATTCGCTTGATGACACAAACTCGAGCACTCGGGGCATTTTCACGAGTCATGTTCAGCGGGAGCAACACACCTGCTCGGCAGCGGCGGTAGACGCAACCTCTAGTTGGGTTGGAAGGATCTCAACATCATTGTTAAGAAGCTCGGTTAGGATAAACGAGTCATTAACTGGGTCGGTGGAGGCTCATGAGCAAACAATACTAGACACCACCACAGGAGGATCATTTCACTATCAGAAACCGAAAGAGAGATTTCAATTAATGAAAGGGCGGAAATCACGATGACAAAAACAAACTTGCATTATAAAGTAAATGATGCAAAACGTGAAAATAGTGAGACTAAATCAATCCATAACACTGAAACTTGAGAAAAAATCTGAGGAAGCGAAGAAGGAATGGAAGGCTTGAACCCATCGAGCGGGTGCAGGCAGCGAGGGTCAGGCGGGCACGGCACCGCCCACGTCTCCATTACTGTCGAGTCCACGCGACGTGGGGCTGGGATTCACGTTCCCCGCACGTCTGCACTGTCCACGTGACGTGGGGCTGGGATTCACGTGCGTCTACTGCGGGATATGCGGCACTCTTTCATGTCGTCTACTAGACTTTCCGCTCTTCTGTGATCTTTTTAAATGTTTTTTTTGACAATCCCTTCTCACTGTTGAGTTTGAAAAGAGTACCCACTCAACAACGCTTCACAATGTTCTGGTATTAAGGAGAAAATTGCTTCGGCACACACGGGTAATTCTAAGAATTAACCTCTTAGCACTGAATTTCTTACGTGAAAACATCACGAGCAATACTGAAAAGATTGCAAAATTTATTTAAAAAGCGAATTTAATACCCGTTTAGGTAGGATTAAACAACACCCGAACACACAAAACAATACGGAAAGGCAGAATGTTGCTTATTTTAATAACGAACGATGCATCGCAACGCCCCTTGACTCCCAGAAGTAATCACGCTGCATTGAAAACGAAAAACGCACTGCAATACACTACAAACTTCAATCAAAACGGCTTCGCGTTGTGTTCCATAGAAAGCGAAAAAGTCTTTCGATACGTTTGGTCCATCGAGTGGCTTGCTTGATTGATGGCTGCGGAATAGAAATAAGGTTCGCAGGCCCTTACGGCAAGCGCCGCATACAACCTGAGGCGTCCTGCTGCAGCTCGCACCACACGGTGTTTCAAGAACGGAGCTGCTGGTGAAGTTCACCGGTGCCATAATGTGACTATTCACGAAGCAGGAGGGGAGGGCGCTGTACATCACAAAGGTGACTGTTCGTACCAACGAAAAATTGTATGAAAATTTTTTTACGAGCTAACTCATTATACCCGGTGCATGTTTCTTCCTATATCATCTGAAATGTAATCACCTAATATAGGACTTATTTGTCGGCTTTTCCAAGGGCCAAACTTTTGCTTAACTTCCGCCATCTCCGCACGTGAACAATCCGTGCGCAAGTTAACGGTCCTTCAAAATCCGAGTGGAAATTACTCATTTTTGGGCGTACGCGACTCGTGTCTTGCGGTTGCCAAACGTTCTGGTAGTGGTTACATCCTCCCCTGCCTCGCTCCATTAATACTTGCTTCACTTTGCTAGATTCGCTGTATTGGGCCAATGAGACCTAAAATAGCGATCTAAAATCAGGTTTGTACGCGTTGACTCAAAATTATGATTAACTCATACATTGTAACGGGACATAAATTTGAACGTTTAGGCTCTCACCTCAAAAGTACAATCAATACGTGGCGTTGAAAAAAAAAGTTTTATTAGGATAGCTACTTAGAGTACTTACTGAAGGCCAGTTTTGGTGTCCCTTGCAGAAATAAAGTCGTCATGAACGCCAGTTCTGGTTTCCCAGCAGTAAGACACGGCGTGAAAAGCGTCACAATTAAGGAAGAGCAGCTCTACACGACCGTAAATCGACACAATCTACAAGTGGGAAAGTTATAAAAGCATTTCCCTCAATGAAAAATTCCGCTCTGCAGCACAACAAGTGCAGGGTCGTACGCACAGACACGAAAATAACCACAAATATCTAACTAATACAATGCTGTTAGCAAAACTACACCGCCGAAGTCATAAAAAAACACGGATGTACGAGGAAATCGTTAAAGATATTTACTTCTGGTGTGTTTTGTAAGCTACGCATTACATTAAAATTTAAAAATTGAGTCGGGAGCAGTGCGTGGACGACAAGACTAATCAAAAAGTCGTTACTACGGCCTGATGACGCAGTCTCTCTTTCAGCAGGACTCCTCGGAACACTCCAGTAAAGGGGCAGCTGGAGCTCGCTCACTCTGGGCACACACAGGGTGACAGCAGGGCAACAGTCCGTGCTCAGCAAGGCTCGTTCTTGAGAAAAGTATTTTGAGAGCATCAAACTTATGCCTCTGCTAGGTGTCTACATGAGTGTACGGAGAACAGAGTCCCTGAGTCCCCCATACTCAAAAGCCTCCGAGACTCGACATGGAAACTTCATTCACTAGTGAATCCTGATCGCAACGCTTTCTGGCACATAACTCGACCACACAATTGCTCGTTCCAGAAAGTAAAAAACTATTGATAATACTTTGAGAACTGACAGTCAGCCTCCATATTTTCCTGACATGTCTCATGCGGTCTGCCACGTTTTTCTGCCTGAACAATTTCTTGTGTAGCAAAACCCTGCACAGCAAAGAAGAGCTTGAGCAGATACTTCATATATTACTTAATAAGACGCAAAATTTTTATGAAAGAGAATGTATTTCAGCTAGTTAGTCGTTAGGAATAGAACTTTGATACGAGTTATAACTAGATTCATGTACACAAATTTGTTTACTCTCCCTGTTTTATTATATTTCTACCATTCACGTATCCAACACGAATTTTACCGCTCACCTGACGCGTGGCAATTACTAAACGTAATACCAAAAAATTTATACGTATAAAATTGTATCTAACGCGTTAGTGTACGAAATAAGAGCACTGGAAACAGAGTAACATTGATTTAAACAGGGGAGTATATTAAAACGTACAGTGCGCAAGATGTACAGCTAATACAAAGAAATCAAATTTTCCCTTTTACAAACGATTTGGAATTACTCAGTCAAGAGAGATTTTATTAGTGGATGTTGATCAAAGCAGACCCAAGTTACACAGCACAGACAAGTGGTGAGGCACGCTACCTCTAGCATGAATGTACTCGAAAGGAACATTGATCAACAGAATAGACACGACAGAGACCATTTTCGGTGATTGTATAATCAAAATTGAAACTTTTGATGTTTTTGCCACCTTCCCCCATTGTGCAGAAAATAACACTAAGATTGTGACTGTCATTAAGGTTTATTTTAATGATAGAGTGAATCAATCAGCTTGAAAGTAAATGTTCGATCGCCCAAATACTGAGTTAACATGGTGATTATTACGATAAGTAAACCGAGCGACAACAAAATAGAAGCAAGCAGGACGCACGAACACACGCGTCTGCCAACAGTCGGTCTGCACACTCTATTACTGAAAAAATGGAGGGAAATTGAAAACGAGAGAGAAGAGCACACCGATTGCACAGCCCGAGAGGTTCAAAGGAATACTAAAGGTTGGTTCATGCGAGTCGGGTCTTTGACCTGCACACGCTCGTGTTCAAGGTTATCTGAGCTAACCCCTGCAAGGCTGGAGCATACGCAGCGTTACCTCGTCTTGCCGAGCTGCTTTCTCGAACTGGGGACTAGAGTGAGCTCCAGCTCAGTGCTCCGTGTCAGCAAATTCTAGCAAACTTAGTTCCGATGTTCTTCCCTCCTGCTATGCCGTGAACTAAGTGGCTGGTGAGCACAGAAAAATGGCAAGATTCCCTCATTTTGCGCGTACATTCCGTCAAGTTGTGTGAGTGAGCTCCCTGCTGCTGAGTGTGCCTCAGCACACTCAGCACAGTGGCTGAGTGTGCTGCTGGGTGCTGTGATGAGTCCCAGTAGCGCGAGCAGCACGGGTGAGCAGCACACCGAGATTGCTGTGTCGCACCTCCTATGAAACAATTTAGTGCGCGGTGCAGGCACAGAAGGGGCACGGTCCCACCACCCCTCTCTGAAGGCATCGCTTGGAATATCACAAGCCGTATTTCGTGCTTCATATCGAAAAGTTTCGAACATTCTCTAGTTGCAACATTCACGCATAGAAAAGTTCACTTATTTTACTAGCAGAATCGAATATTCTATGATTGCATTGCTCGCCTTCATACGGATCAAGTAACGAAATATCTGCCATATTTGTAATGAAATGTCTCAAATCGCTGCCTCTCCTCGCTGTTCGATGACGACCCCAGAAGGCACCCCATTTATACGAGTATTTCTCCTCAGCAGCATGACATCAGGGTCCCAGCGCATGCAATGAGAGCGCTCAAGAAAAGAATCTTTATTAATTCCAACACGTTTCACCCATCGGTTTTCAATGCCTTAGAACTACTGGCGTGGTGAGGGATGTGACGAATGCGTGGTTTAAGCTTCCTTTTCCCAAGGGAAGTACTCCCTGCTTACGTGAAAATGCCACGACTGAGCCGAGATTTGAACCCGGGTCCTCTCGGCTATGAGGCCGTCACGCAAGCAGTACGCCATGGAGCCCAGAAACGCCCTAACGACGTCGTAGTTTGAACGGGAAAAATCAGAGCATACAATGATAAACAAAAACCATGGAAGTTAACGGTAGAAGCTCAACTCGACGCAACAAAAGCGCGAAGTGGTGCATGTATGTACATCCTGTTCCAGCGCGGTGAATCAAAAGCAAAACTGCATCTTGAGCCCGTAACTCTACAAGACTCTTGGGCTGCACAGCGGCCCACAACACAGGCATGCCTGCAGGGGATCAGCCCCTCTGCTGCAGGCACATCCACGACAGCCCTATGAGGACGCGCTCAGCACAACCCAGTGGGTGCGTACTGGCCCACAACGCTCCACTTCATAACATCGAAGCTCACAAATGTTCACTCGAAGATTAGTACTCTTCAAAACTCTTAGTGTGACATGGTAACACTTTATGAAATGAATATTTTAACCCATATAAACGATATGAAGGGCTTGAGCAGCTACAGCGCTGATGCTGCTTGTAAATAACCAGCAAATTAAGTACCGCACATAGAGCAGCCAAACAAATTAATTCGAATTATTAGCAAGAACGAGAACCTCTAGCAGAACATGGCTTCGATAAAACCGGTGGAGTGTAGGTTAGTCAACGGATAATGCAGAATAAAACTTTCCTAATCCCGCACACTGTCAAGAAGACCGTCGACAGCGAGGCAGACGGTCCGCTTCCGGCGTAGCGGCCCGGAAACCCAAGCATGAAGCTTCCTGTTTACTCTGCATTTGATCAATCAATTCGGAGTGAGAGCAGTGCGCGCACTCCCGGCTTCACAGCGCCTTCAGAAGCTCCAGCAGCTCTGGCAATGACAAGCTTACCTTTGATGTATCAAGTCTGGCTATGAGGAGAAAACGGAGTTTCCCCGAAGGTCCATTAGCCTCTTCATTAGTGTAATTGGAATCCTGAACATCAGTATAGATTTTCATCGATTCAGAAGGCAAAAATGATATTTTTCACGAACGTATTAACCGTTGTTTCATCGAAGGAACCCACCAGCGCCCAACAACCTTTCGTAGCACACTGTCAGAACGTCACAAGGCTCGTACTCAGTTCAGTTGCTCAGTATTAGGTTGGCGAGCACTTCGAGTCCCTAGTAGATATTCTATTGTTCCTAACGAGGCAAGAACTGGTCATGGTGTCAGCAGCAAACGAGGAGTCTGACACACACTAAGTTCGGATAGAAAATTCTGGGAAAAATGAAGAAGAAGACACAGGGCAACGAAAAAATAAGCTGTCAAGCTCTCTCGTCATGTCTACGGCAACGCGTGCGTAGTTGAACACAGTCAAACGATCGCCACTGAATTAAGAGTCGCGGACAGCCCTGGTCAGCAAGCTGATATATGCAGGGCCAGAGTGGTTATTAAGTGAGTTTCTAGAGATACAAGAAATTGAAATTTAAGTTCAACCTCCCTTTCACTTCTCACATAGCTTAAAAATAATTTATTATTGAGCCTTCCTGACACAGAGAGAAGTTAACCGTTTACCCATGGAATAGACAGCGAGTAGACTTGCTGTAGTGACGTCAGCTCAGAGCTAAACCGACACCCCTGGCAATACGCGCGTTCGTCCACGAGGCAGAAGTGCTTTGGCGAGGGCCCAAAACTGCGGCTCTTTGGTACGGCGCAAAACTGGGCGAGTTCCAGACCAGATTCCGAGCGATTTATGCCAAGCGGTATCGGTGAAGTGTTTCTCAACATCGCTGTAAGGACGAGAACGATGTGAATGATCACTCCCTCGGAGGGCTCCATACATTAAGAACGTTGCGATATTAAAATTATAGCCATTACACATCCCCCTCTCCCCCTTTTACACTCACGCTGAAATATAATACCCTAAATAAGGCCCGACACGATCCTTGGATAGAAGACGATATTTACCGAGCAGGCACCAAAAACACCAGTCCAATGCAAGTTTTAAAGATTATACAAAAATTTTAGCTCTTCTTTCCTACATGTCAAACTATTTCGACATGAATAATATTCAGTCAGGGCAGCCATGGGATGCAGCACCACCACGGGGCAGACAAGAGCTGCAGGGGAACAGTTGTCACCCTCGCCACATAACGCACGCTCCCCGCATGAGATGAGCCCCCCCTGCACCCCCGATGTCCCCAGTGGCCCACATAACAAAGAGGGGGAGGGGAGTAATCACAAGCAGCGGAAGGTCAACGACAAACTCTAGTGCACATCATGACCGCGAAGCAGCTCGCTCCCCAGCGTCATGACGTCGGTCTGGGAACAGTAGCACCGCAGGAGCGAGGCGTGAGGTAAGCTCTCCTGGCACAACCATCGTCTACACACACACGTTCGTCCGTCAGAAACGCTCACGCGCTTTACCGAACGTCAAACGCGTGCCCAAATTGGAGACGCATGGAAGCATTGATGAGCAGAATACCTTCTCGCAGTGTTTGCACGCTTGTCCGTAGTCCCCACCTTGAGCATTGTATAATAAATGGGCGAAAAACCGCTTAGAAGTGAATTTTCACAGTTGAGTCTCACACTAAATTTAGGATTGGGGACCAAGCACATTGAGAGGTCACAGCACAGTTGCACATCAGAGCAAACACCGAGTCGAGTCAAGGTTCAACACATCCGACCAGTTTACCAACCTCCCAATTTTGGGATTGACTCGCAGGGTGTCCACGAACTGTTTCTCTCATTACTACAGTCCTTAGCTGAATAGTCATAGGCAACGCATGTATTCAGCCAGACGACTATCGATGATGAATAAGTCATTAATGATGCATAAAAAATTCCTAAGTCATATTGTCGTATAAATTCACGGGAAAGACATTCCGTCTTTTCCCTGAATCAGGGAAAAACTTCATGGGAACCCTGTGCATTCGATCCCAGGGCGTTCCGTATGACCAATTCTAAGCCTTTTTTGGGGGAATCTCGTGTTCTTGTGATGTACACTCGTACAGCAATCTCAAGTTAACATTTTTTTCCATTTTAATTTCACAGTAAACATTGTGGCAACGAAATCAGCGTACCAACAGGTACAATCAATTTGCAAAAGGTGGTGCAGCACATTTGTATCCATACGACTGACATTCAAATCTACTAGATTAAATTAGGTGTACGCTTTCTCATTCAAGGTAAATCTTCTACGTACTGCTGATAGTAGTATAAATAAGCAGTGTAACTTTCAATACATCAATTACTAAATATGGCATGAGATGAGAATGCTAGATCAATTTCATGAGCTGCCAGCGTTACTGTGTTGTGACCACAAGTGACACACGCTCGAAAAAGAAAACTACACTTAATAAAAAAACGATGTCTCCACCCTCAGAGAACAATTTAAACATATTCAACTACAAAAAGAGGCAGGATGAAATCACCATTGATATCATCAACGCCCAAAAAGAAAAGTCGCTACGACAGGACATTCCAGTAACTGTCAGGGAAGGCATCTACGCACCCGAAGGCTCGACAAAACAACACAGGAACAAGAGCACACGACCTCCAATCCCTTTACCCACTGCACTTCTAATACCTTAATCCTTTGTAAATTAAGATACTTCCCTCGATATTTTTATGGGAATAGTAGTTAGATAAACCTCCCGTTTATCTTATTTTGCCTTGGATACAAAGTACGTCTGATTTTAGGATTAGGATTTCATATGGATATCGTTACTACGAGTCTGTTGAAGAATTTAGTCTTCAACTCTTAGAATGGGTAACCGAGCGTCCCCTCATCACTAGTGCGACACTCTAACCCCAAATTTAATTGTAAAACGCTATGCCTCGGCAACCGGGCATTAATTACTGAAGGTCTGAGCACTCAGCCAGATGTGACGCATTAATAACACAACATCGCTCAACTCTAAGGAGTCCAAATCCACGAATCACGTCAGATGTTGCTAGAGAGACACAGGTGTGCACCTATTCATGTATTGCCACGAATCTTTCTGCCGCCAAATCCACCACATGTGCGGCACATGCCCCAACTCATCCCGGCTCGCCCACATGTACTTGTACTTGGAGATGTTTCGGCTGTCACGCCGAGGCCACTTGGGTGACGGCGCTTTGTGTGCATGGTGTGCCTTCGCAGACCCGCAAGGTGTTGAATGAGGCCGTTTCCCTCTGCTGTTTGAAAATAGTAAGGCAAGGGAAGCTCCTCAGGGATAGTTCGTAGGAAGTTATCCAGCTTCGTCTTGAAGACGTCCAGAGAATCCTCGAACTCTCTCAGATCTTTAGGGAGAGCGTTGAATAGTCTGAGTCCCATCACAGCGAAGGATTGTTCATGTCTAGTTCGAACGCTGCCAGTCGCCCTCGCATTGAGCGTTGGCATCACCAGTTACGTGTTACCCTCTAATCATGTTACTAAATCCCTTCTCTTTCAGTACCTCACGGTGCGTGGGTTTAGCTCACGACTCCAATGTGTCTAGGCTTCTTTCACTAGCGTTTCGAATGTGTTCGCTCTGATTGTCAATCTCATGCGCAAAAAATTCATCATTCCAGTATTATTGAATCATTTTCACTTCCATTACAATATGATCAGCTGAGGTAAGATTTATTTCATTAAACGTTTGAGAAACAAAGGTGAGTATTCACATCTCATATATGAGTATTGGAAAACTTCCAATCAGCGTTCATGAAAGATTCTTAAAGCTGACAAGATGAAAATAAAAACGCATACATTCTAGTGTATCTTGACCTCCCCAACGCTCCCCCTCCCCATTTTTATAGCTCGATCAATTTAAGTCCATTCACGAGATGATTAAATATGACAATCTCGTATCACTGAATGACTCACTTATAACGGATATTTATCACGTTGAATTGAAATAGTTTCCTCAGGTGGAAGTAGCATATCTTGAACAAGCTCATTTCAATTAAACATACGATTTTGCGCGGAACTAAACGCGAACTTAATTGTATCAGAAAAAATATGATATAAAACAATACGTCAAAAATACACGACACCGAGCATCATAACAGCTGATGTTGACTGAAACCATGTCCATAGCATCGACCCTACAAAAGTGTACAGCAAAGAAATTCGGTGGAAAATATAACAGAAAATGAGGCTTCAATGATCCCACAGAATGGAATAGGAATATAAATAACAATAATGACTTGATACTGATAAGATGATGCGCTCAATCCGGTACGAAACGTTACAGCAACGACAGGAGGGAGCAGCTTAGGAGGCTCAGGAAATATGCTCCCCCTCCACCCCTTTTCACGATACCGTACGCTTCAGATTCGTAACCATTGTAAAATGAACAGAGCTACAACGAGGCGTGATGAGCTTTTCGAAAGTCTTGAGCTAAGTGTAGGTGACCTTCACGTAGGGAATACGAATGCTTCGCAAGTGGGGCTATGCGCGGGCCAGAGCAGCAGCGCCAGGCCACATCGCAAGGGAACCCACCATTACCGGCTCCGTCCACTTGCTGGTCTGCTCCAGCACCTGCAAGTCATTTTTGTGCGCACCACCTGAACACTTGGCTATTAGTCAATAGAACTTTTGCTCCCTAGTTCATCGCAAGAATCGATAAAGTACAATTCCTTGTTTTGAACCACTGTAACATAGGAGTCTTGGATGAAGTATATACTTTGACCTTCCTCGTGCTTCACTCCTTGCGTGTAAACTTTGATGGCATAGAAAAGCCCATCTCAACGAAATTATTTGGAAACGAAAATTGTCCTCAATATAATCCCAGTATGATAACTCGATAAAATGAATTAAAAGAAAACTCCATTCCAGTCCGCTTCAATCCGCTCGTGTTTTTAATTAAAGTTCACGTTGCTACTCTTAAAATTCAATCGACGAACTAAAAATCATCTTCACGCCGCTGAAAATCAACGACCTCGCAATATTTGAAATTTAGAGAAAACAACCCAACCATCCATCCCCAACATCTCGTAATAAAACGAAACAAGTCACAGTTTCAAAAATGTAAAATAGTGACCAGGTATGCTTACAGCGCAGAAAACATCTCCAGTAGTAAAAACGGTGCATAGCTGTTTTCAAAGAGCTCACGCAGCGGTAACGAGCATCTAGAATAACTGAGAACCGAAGCAAGACGCACTCAGGCCTTGTTTGCGACACTCGTGCACGAGGTCAGTCCTACGGTAAGCAGGCCTCGCTCGTCACATGCGAAAATAAGACGAGAAAATTCTCGCTACACTACAACCACGATGGCCTCCGGCACGATATGCAGTGGATTAGTGCTGAGTGCATAAAAAAACCTTCAAAAGACAGCGATCCGCAGACATGGACGATAGCACGCAAATACTGAGCTCAGAAACCAATTCCGATAAGGAGTGAGCTACCTTTTACTTCTATACATGCTGAAAGATTATCCACTTTAGTTAAGGCCATGAAAAAAACACGAACTTCACATTAAATAATTTCCAGCGCACCCTTGTTTTAATGTACAGCTAGGACCGCTCAGTTTTCGGAACGTATTCAAGAAAAGCAGACATGTAAGTAGAGAATTATTGTGCTGCATAACCGATAAAGAGGATTTCTTCATGCGACGTAGATTTCAGTAAAGCAGAAATTCATCACTCACGGGTTTTGGACACCTGTTCCACATGTAGCACGAGTATACATGAACATATAGATGCGCTCTGTATAGTCTGGCTCATAAGTTACTTTATTTTCAAGGGTTCTTTCATCACAGCAATCATTCTGAGTAAATTCTGCTAGTGCCATTTCATTAAGTGGCACAAATAATGGAAAGACACCACTATGCTCGCTCACTTGACAGCGAGTCTCGGGAGCGAAAAGAAGTCCCAAGGAAATGGGCACGCGAGTAAGGAAGCCTCCCTCATCAGGACGCAGGCCCGAACAGATGGCAATCACAGAAAATAACTGGGATTCATGCAGAAATCTAGTAAGTGTCTCACCGAGGTAAGACATACTCGTACAGTCACACGGCCCAGCCCCGCGCCAATGTGACTTGGACTTGACAGTCACAAGGCCCAGCCCCGCGCCAATGTGACTTGGACTTGACATTTCGTGAGCTCCCCACCGGACGCAGGAGCGTTGCGGCGACCATGAACTTGCAGCAGAGGAAGAGAAAATGTGCAGCACTCGCAGCGCTCCTTGACTTTCAAGACGTAAGAAATCGGCCCACCACACGCAGTGCTCCCGCAAGACGGACACATCGAAATGATGAGGCCGCTAAGCCAAGTTCCACGAGAATGTGTACGAAAGAGATACGGTCGGGAGCTCATAATCCCTGATTAGAAGTGATGAAGATACGAAATCAGGCATGTATGGAAGGAAAATGGAAAGGATTACTTTTCCCCATACCGTAAAATGATCTTAAAAACGTCTAATTAATAACCAAAAGTCTTTCCTAATCTCATCTCGAAATATTTAATGGAACACGTAATTGTAACGCTAGCGTTCACGTTTTCAGAACTGATGTTGAGAACATGTAATCTAACGGCAATTTCCACGGTTCGCCTGCGAGGTTAACAGCGCAAAACTATCACTGAACGACGAATTTGCGACGCCTGTACCGCCTCGACATTACCTCAGCTGACATGCATCCAACTAAAGCGAGGTCGGCAATACGCATGCGCAGTCTAACCATGAGACGACTGAAACTGACCGGTTCATCAAGAAGGACTACAACCGCTAGGTGATGGGAAAAAAGCCCGACTGTAATTCCACTGAGATGGTCCACACGGCCGCACGACATCAGCTGCAACTGCCTCGGTTTAGGAGGTCCTACTCGCTCACGAAGCTTGCCTCGCACATCTCCACACTAGAACAACTTCAATGCTACAAATTTGTGGACGTGAATATTCGCATGAAGACCACTATGACTCCCGACGAAGAGTACCTCAGGCCCTGGTCCATACCCCAGCTTCTCGCCCTCACGGCAGGACGGACGGCTCGACCAAATCCAGCACCAACTCTCCATCGTCCTTGTCAAGGTAAACAGACGATACAAGTGCACCGGTACCCGCTCTTTTGTTTCATAGCCGTCATCGAAAAGAACAAATTAACTTGAACAAATGAACAAAGTTCATTAGTTATACAGTTAAACAAATAGTTCCGTTCATTCTTCATAAACTTAGCCCTCATTAAACCGACGAACGTGTGAAATACACCCAGTATGACATTTTCAGGTAAGACAACCCTCGGCTCACAGCCATGAGTTACATCTGTGGTGCTTGCTTTATCGAGAGCTGCAGCTGACTCGAATATTATGAACACCCGCTAGCGTTGATAAGTCCAGCTATACGAGTTAAATCATCAATACGAACGATCTTAATTGAAGTAAAATTGAATCTTAATTGAAGTAGAGTATCTAATTGAAGGTCAGCTATACCAATAACTACGAGCATGATAAGGTAAGCGTGTACTACAAGGAGATGAGGTAAGCGTGTACTACAAGGAGAGAAGGTAAGCGTGTACTACAAGGAGAGAAGGTAAGCGTGTACTACAATGAGAGGAGTGCCACTCGAGAGCGGCTTCTAGTGGAGCCCAAGATACGAGCGTAGCATGACGAGGCTAAGGCGAAATTAGGCGTGCAAGTATCTTCTTGGCGTTAAATGAAATACAACTTGGAGTGGTGGATTAATTCTTTTAGTTTTGTGTGAGGAGAGCGATGCACGTGTGACCTCCCAGCTCAGGCTGACGCACAAATTGCGTGCGCATCAAGAGAATGCAGGAACAGCAAGATGAATTACTTGCTACACCCACATATCGACAGCTCATAGCACCCACAACAATGAATCTCAAAACTGAAACAAGAGTTTCAAACTCGACGTAGAATCTTGACACCGAAGAACTTTAATCCCGCTCGTCTAGTAGCACGAATCAAATTTCCGGTTGACGATACTGCACCACGCTATTCTGGCGCAGCTCCGAGTTTTCACAGGCCCAGTTCAATGGATGCTATACAGACCAGAAAACAAGGCTCAGGCTGCTTTTGTCATAAGACAGGACAGTGGCACAAGAGCGGCAGCGCAGAGCGCGAGTCGGCACCCCCAACGCTGGCACGGCGCACACAGCAGCAGGGACCGCCGCGCACGCGCGCTCAGAGCACTCAACCTGGAGCGGTCGATCGGATGAAACAATTGGTATCGCACGTGCCAGCCACTCGAGCTATTTCAATGAGCAGTCGATATACGAGCTCAGAACATTCCCATGCAACTCCACCCTAAATCTCAGAATGCAGGAATGTAATGAAACATTTTAATAGGAAAGATATAACTTAATGGATATATTATAATTGAAATGAAACAGTACGCTGTCAAACAATAATGAAAATTTTTGAGTAACTGCTCAACGCTAAAAAATATGACAACATATTAGGAAACTCACAAGAAATATCGCATTTGATAATAAAAAAAATATTAGTCATAAAATACTTATTTTAATCAAAATATGATCTTCCCTTCTCTATGATTTTTGCCCTCAGTTTTCTGAACACACATTGCATTTTCAAAGAACTTATCTTTTTCACGAATAAACTGTTGAAATGATTCAACTTTCAACTTTATACTTTCCTTCTTTAAGAAATGTTTAATCGCGAATAAAGAGTTAAAAATGCTCGAACAAATGACAATGAGTGGGAGAGATATCGGAAGAATAAGAAGGATGTGGCAAAATTTCAGACTTAGCAGCTTGTCGACCGTAGTTCTAGAGGTGTGTGTGTCCGTCGTGCATTGTCGAGAAGCAAAGTTAGTCCATCTCTATTCACCAGTCTTGGACGCTTCTTCTTCGATTTTTCACGCATACGATCAATGTCTCGACAATGAGATGCTGCTGTTACAGTATCGCCTTGCGGCAAAAATGAAGCATGAATGATCCCTTTAAACGACCATAAAGCAGTGACCATGAACTTTTTCGAGTGCAATGATGGTTCCGGATAGTGTTTAGGCGACCTTAATAAACAAAAACAGAACAGCACTCTTATGTCATTAAGAAAACATCGAAAACGCGTTGCAGTTAATAATTGAGCAGGAAAATATGAAGACAACTGAAACGAGCTTTACATAATCGTAACACAGCACATAGCGATAAAATAAACAACTCGCTGAGTCGGGTCACAGTAGCGGCACAGAAACTGGAACAACACAGGAAAATAATCATCTCCTTGATCTTGTATGAAATTCTCACGAAGCACTTTGTATGCGCGAAAGACCACGTTATTAATGTCATAAGCGATACTATTCGAAATAAACCAGGATCGATAACTCCGATGAGCAGCAGCCATCACACCAGCGGGCGAGCAGGCCTGGGTGCCAGGAGTGCGTGCAACATGTGTGTAGTGTACATAACGCGAGTGAAGAGATGAGCGTCGCTGTACGGGGACCTCGGCACAGTAAGGCAAAGGGAAGAAGGTCAAAGGGCACTCAAAGTAAATTCAAAAGAAAAGTTTACGCAGGAACAGGTCCTCACGAATGCCCTGTCCGCCATCTGCTGACCAAAGAACAGGTCTCGGCATGAAGCTCGGAGGCAACTCTCATTTCGACGACATTCAAGTGATGAAAGAGGACGATCAATTCTCACACATAGTATCATGACATTTGAGAATGAACCACACATCAATGTTCTCTATTTGCCCTGAAAAGAGCACATTTCCCTTACCAAGCCCGGAAATAATCATCGAATTGAACCTATGCAGAAACGAACCACGACATAAATGGGTGCTTGAGGTTGTGGCTGCACAGCATACCTCCACTGCTGCACGTGGAGAAAATATCAGCCGTGCGAGTGCATAACGAAATCAAGAAAAGAAAACTTACCATCAGACTTGAAAGACTTACAAAAATAGGTCTGAGACTAATAGAAATCCTCGCAACCTGACATCAGCATCAGCTTCAGCTGCAGTCTGTAAGTCACGCTACGCGATGACAACACAATGCGTTTAATCCACAGCAAAGCACGCGACCGACCGTTGCGCGGCTCAATTTACGCGCTGTGTACACTGGATTTAGTGCTACACTATATTCTTTCTCAACGCAAACGAGTAAAATCATCAGCGAAATAATAACACAAAAATCCTGAAATTTTCAAATTATTTACCGTGTTAGATTTAAAGCTTTAAGATGTCCAAACAGTACAGCAAAGAGAGCCACAGAAATGCCAAGCTGGGTGGAACGCCTCCCGCAGTCGTGCAAAACGAGCAGTAGCACGTTAAGGCAGTGGGCACCCGAGGAACAAATGAGGCTAGGGACACGACGGCCTGCGGTGGCAGGCGCACGAGAGAAGCAGAGCAGCAGCAACAACAGCGGTGAGGGAGGCACACAACCACCAGCCCGCAGCGCTCTGCTCCTCGTAACGGTTCTGGGGCACAGTGCCTGCGCGCGCACGCCGTCCCCTCAGCTCCAGCACGTCGTGTGCCCCCACAACTTCTCGAATTCATTACAGTCGCAATAGAAAGCGTAGCTTTTGAGCAAATATCACGCTAGGTGGCATTCTACGCAGATTTATGCCATCTCCCATATTTTCGGTCACTTCAGATGTACTTTATTATCATATTCATCACCTGCTGAATACATCTACCGCAATGATCCATTATTAGCATAATCAACAAAACTGATGATGCTAAAATTCCTAAAAATAAGTGCACAAAGATCACAATAACAGTATTTTCTGAGTTTCTTTTTCACATCATTTTTTTTAACATTCAATAGCGATTCCCTTCTTCGAAATTTGCTGCCTCGACCTTGTCACAAGTTTCCCTCACGTCGTGCTTGTTGAAGACGCTAAATAACATTCTTATGAGACTAAGAATCGCTAAATGCTAACGCCTACTTCAGATGGTCTAATCATTCTTCGGTAAATTACCACGAGAAATCAAGGTTAAGTGTCGGAAGTGCTGGACGCAAAATACATTCCCAATTTCGCACACTCACAAAGAAAGAAACCTCTTTACGACGAGGCTGTACAAGGAAGATAAATTTCATCCCCACAGTTTCACAATAGCGTCCTCGAACTTAGCACTTTCATCCCGACATACATACCCAAGAATGAACCAAATTATCAGTCAATATGCAAAATGTTCAGATTAGCTTGAAGGAAGTTGTAAATGAGCACAGAACGCGACGAAGCTTCGTAGCAGTACAGCAATATTACGATGGAAATGAGCGCAAAACGTGTTGAGATCAGCTAAAATGACACCCAACTCAGACTGCGAGAGCACAGAGCACGGCTAGGTGTCGTTGCAGCGTCACGGACTTGTGGTCGCACATCAAAACTAGTTACGAGGTCGCAGCGATCAGCTGGTAGCCTAAGTCCAGCTCAGCGCAAGTAGCTGAGGTGTCTGCTATTATCAAACTAGTTGCCTCGAGATTTTTCATGCAAGTTTTCACGTAACTTTGCGACACCTCAGAGCTCACGTAAGTGGAGTTTTGTTGAGCGTAAGTGCCTATACATGAGCTGCTGGCCGAGATTCACGTTATAGCTATGCTTTCTAAAAATAATTGTGTTAAACGTATATGATAATTATGAAGTATTAATTTCGATTGCTACAATTTACTTGCTATTGTGATTTCCGTTATTCTTATGAGAATTTCATAATTTATACACATTTCATAGAAAAAAACGGTATTGAAGAGTGTATTTTATTAAAATAACGAATTTCTTGCACAGGCACATAACATTCATTTTTCACGTCATAAACTGATGGGTATTCTTAACCTAATTCTGTAGAGGCAATCAAGTGCCATTATTCAGTAGGAGTTGCCATGGAATCTAGTTTCAATAAAATAGCGAACCTCGTTCCCCTCATCCGACGTCTGAAATGAATTAAAGTCATAATTTCGCCATCGCAAAATTCTGTTGCCGTCACTCCGCCTCCATTATGACGTAACTAGCATCTACTATGCTTACAAATTCCGGCCCTGTGATTGGCTATCGGCATAAATGCTTTGATAATATAGTTTTACGTAAGCTTTCGCTAAAATGTCTTTGATAATACCAAAGTTACGGTCATTGTACGCTGAACATAACTTACCGCGTAAGTTACGACAGTCAGCCAAGTCGGACAACTTACAATGGTTTTGATAACCCGACCCTGGGCCAGGAGGCACTACCGCCAGGCGGCAACCCTCCCTTGCTATACCCCCAGCAGTCCTGAGCGCCGCCACTGGAGTTGGAACCCAGCCCTGTCAGCCAGCAGTTCAGGCCCTGTGTTACAAGGGTGAACACAACCACGACCTGGGAGTCATTTCAATCTCCTCCAATCTTCTCACTGTATTAAAATACAGAAATTCTGGCAAATGTTGGTATTGAAAGCAATCCCATTACAGTGTTACGGAGTAAACTCCCACTTATAAGCAAATAAGGAATCTCATCAAATGCAGAAGAATCTCATGTTTCCAATTTTTGTCTTTAGAGTGAAAAGATCTGATCTTCGCGATGCCGTTTATTGAAAAAATTAAAATATACTTTGTACTTGAAAAGGCGTTCAAATGAGAGTCCTCTAACCTCATGGCACTGAACCAAACTTATAATTTGATAACGAAATCTCAAACTGAAAGGAAAAAAAAATCGGAAGAAACAACTCGCTCTGAGATTCCAAAAAATGTGCGCATTAAGACCAGTTATATCTTAGACTGGAGAAAATGAATTGAGCAGACGTACATCCAAGCATCAGTGCACATGAGAGTTGTATGATGTTGTGAGGCCGATGGAACCGCGAGATAAATAAAGACGCACCAGTAATATACGAAATAGAATCATTAGGCAAATACTATGAATTTTCAGAAGAGTATTCATTATAAGTCAATGGGCTTAGAATAATCACAAAAGTTTCTAAAAATATGGTCATCAAAATAATTATTTTAGCTATCTTTTCTACTAACAGATCTCTCGGCAAGATGGTCTGTGAACAGCATCTCTTGCAAATGAATAATTCATGCATGCGGCAATTTTAATCGAAAAAATAAGTGCAGTGAGTGCAACAAGTATTCGATACATGGTCAAAAGTTTATCACAGTTACATGAGAGCAGAGAAATCGGAAATTGAACACCTTACGTATTTTTGCACCCTTAATACCAATTCTGACACGAGTTGGTTTCAACGAAGATGTTTTTCTCAGTTGCGAGAATGGAATTCCACGACCCCGAAGAACTGCTCGAATTGTGTCCTTGCAAACATTCGCCCCAGCTGCATCCAAATCAATTAGAAGTTCAGATTGAGTAACTCGGAAGATTCTTCTTTACTTCACGGACTCATTAGCCGTGCGGTTTGAATTGCAGACGGTCGTCCTGAACGGGGTGGACTTGCGCTGGACTGATGCCACCTGAACCAACGAATCGTGTCACAAATAGTTGAAATTGCCATTGTTAGCATAAATAATATTCTTCTATAGCCTACACCTCATTTATGCAACTGAACTATTAATTCCTTTTCTCGTTCTGTCTGGCAATTCTTTAGTCTTCACCGCGTTAGAATTAGAGTGCTGCAGGATGACTTCCTTCTCATGCAGCTCTCAAACATTGGCTGAGGTCCGCTGTCGTACGTGGACCAAGGAGACCATTTTTCTAGAAGTTCTATAGCATTCCTATCACGTAAACTGCTCTGGAATGTGCGACGACTATTTATTATCGCTTTAAAACTAATTTTGTCGGTGTGTTGGACGTTTTTTTAGGCGATAATCTAAGCCTTTAGTCAATATTGTACAGCGTTTAACCATTCGCGTATTCTTATACCGATTCGGTGTTCAGCTTCCAAATATACGCAAGATGTTTAATTTTCGAACATTTTGCCGTTGTGTAAGTATGGTAAATAAACATTTGACCATATATCGGGTATTATTGCCCCCTCTATGATGAGGACACACCAAACGAAAAATAATTCGATAGTTCGGTTTTAAACCATACGAATAATACAGAGCAACACACGAGTACCTTGCCCAGGAAAATATCAAACATATCTTACAGTACAAGCATGCGTTCAATAGGCTCACAAAAAATAAATCCACTTTCTATGAAACTATGTAAATATTTACCATGTTTTTCCATGAATATTTGTTTAAAAATTTAGTCGCATTAAAGCACAAACCTTACCTTACCTTAGATGCCTTAATGTTTGGGCCTTCATGCACGGGCCACACTGGGGTGCCGCTGACGGACATAAAGTTTGAGGGAAGGGAAACAAGCACGCACAATATTTAAATGACTTCGGCAAGTAGTGCGTTTCACTCAGGTTAAAAAAATTCCGACAGGTGAAGGATGGGCCAAAACATTCCATAAAGATAATTACCATAGAGTAATAAATGAATCCAAATCAAGGTGACACAGCTGGAAGAGAACTGAGGAAACAACATGACTACAAGATGCCCAGAACTCGGCATGAGCTAGGAACACGAGGCTACAAGCCGAGCTCCAGCTCCACCTGAGCCGTCAGTTCAAAATTTGTTGGAGGTGCCCGCCTAGGACAGGCGGACGAGCGCAACACCGCAACTGCTGCACCAGCAGCGGGCTCAGCATGTCCAAGGTGACCCTGCTACTGCGTGCAGCCGCAGGACCAGATCAGCAGCAACACTGCAAGATCAGCAGCTGTATTACACAAAACAAGGAGCCCCGGACAAGCTAAATGCAAAGTACCGCTCTATTCCAGCTCTAAAAGCACCACAAGAACTTCAGCTGCAGGAGCCCCACAAAAAATAGATGGTCTTGGTAGCTGAAGATGATGCGATGCATTACGGCGTTCCTACAAAAACCGGCAACACGGAATGAGGATAAACTGGAACTACGCAGGAGAGTAAAAAATTATAAATTTGCCGGTAAAAACATCATAGAACAAAATGCAACACGTGTTCAAGCGTAAATTGTACTGCATTTTACGAATACGAATTATTTTAATTTATAGTCAGCAAGATCCGCCTAGGTGCTCGAGCACTACACCCAAGTCGTGCCTGTTGTATAAGCTGTCGTTACATTCAGACTGGGGGACAACAGGTACGACGGTGCCTCACTTTAGAGATGGAGTTAAAAATGAGCCTGGTACACAGCTTTCTCACCACAGCTCATGAAATGTACCGAAGTGAGTTAGAGTGCATGATCAGCAACCAACGAAGGGAGACCGTCTATAACGTCTGTTGTGTTAATATATATAACGTTTGGACTTCCCCCCTTCTGCTGTCTCACTTTTCCTCTCTTACGAGCGGTGTGTCTCGTAACAGAGAATCTAATCATTCCTTATAGGTTAAAACGGAAATTGAAAAATTCACCATGAAACCAATTCTGGAAGATCTCAACACGCTGCTCTCAAAGTCACTTATGAAGTTAGAAATGGCTGGAAAAAGTTTCCTTCATGACTTCAAAAAATTAGTTCGGCAGGAAAACGACTACAGTTGGGCCATGATAAGAGTGCTGCTACCCAGCGAAGTAGACTCATAAGTTAGTCGTTTTTTCTAGAACATTAATTTACAAAAATGAGCTCGACTTTGCCCTGCAGGGCAGATCGCGTAACGCAGGAAATAAGAAGCCCTCGTTCAGCCCGCGACAACTGGTGGCCGAGGGCCGACCCTGACGCTGGATGTGAAATTTCACATGCGCGGTAAAACGCGCGAACTCGTACGCTGTGCCTGGCAGCCAAGGCACCTGGGAGAAGTCAGGGCGATTTCGGGGAGGCGAACGCACGACGGGTGCTGGGCATTGGGGTACGGCACGGAGAGCTGTTCTCGCCCACAATTGTTCTCGAAGAGAACCTAAGCAAATACTGTTCTTATCTTGGTGAGGAGAGCTCTGATCCAACGAGACAGAAAAGCGCGTGTCCAGAAAGCTTTCAGAGGAACTTTGTAAATCGCTAGTGCACATAAAAATGATCATGTTTAACGGTAATAAAAGCTAATTTTGAAGCTAAAAACGAATTTTAATTTTGTCCCCGCAAGGAAACTCCCGCTGCCGTCCCCAAAGAATAGAGGAATTTCATAAAGCAACCTTTAGAGGAGAGGGTAGTCCCCAGCTTCTGGTCTGCAGAACATTATGTGCCACGTATAACGTGTGCAACAAGTGGGACCGTGGTACACCCAAGCGAGTGCATCCCACAGCGTACTGCACCACAGCGACAACAGTGCCCCACACCTAGTGGGGCCGCACCATCATCCTTGACCCGCGACGCGAGCTGTGGGACAAGAGGGGAGCAGCAGTCGTCGCTGCGACGAGGGCAAGGCCAAGTCGAGCATTCGCGAGATCGTCTGCAACCGCTTGTGGGTGCCATAACTTTTATGAAATGTCCGATTCCAATGAACGATGGCTTACGATATCAAAACCAGATACGAGACCAAAATTTGAGATACACTATTTTTATTAAATCCCAAGATTGAACAAAATTAGCCAAGAGTGTGCGCAAACCAGAGGTAAGGAGTGAAGAACACAGGACTGTGAGGTGTAAAAATTATGCCAGTTTGAATTCTATAAACTGAACAAATCCACAAACTTGTAGATAATGCAGAAAGCGAGACTCTTGAGCTGTTAGGTGATTGTAAACTTTGAACACCATCTTTTGGATTTAGAATACCATTATGCCATCTTTAAAATCACTCACCAGGTAGAGTGCTTTGTAGAAAGGCGGAGTGTATCCAGACTACCAGCATGCAGTGAGGCACAAGAGTCCATGGTATCCAGTCTACCAGCATGCAGTGAGGCACAAGAGTCCAGGGTATCCAGTCTACCAGCATGCAGTGAGGCACAAGAGTCCAGGGTATCCAGACTACCAGCATGCAGTGAGGCACAAGAGGCACGCCGTGCAAAGCTAAATGTAAACAGAGGGTTGGTGCTGCAGCTGACGGTACTCATGAGTGCGACAGCCAGGAGCAAGCGCTAGGGAGGAGTAGAATGCCCCTTTCCATGACAGTTCAGAGGGGAACGCGACTAAAAATATTTTCGAAGTGACCTCGCTTTGAGGGGAACAGAGCGCCAGAAGATGAGGGTGACTGAATCGAAAAGGTGGGCGGACTTACCTTCTGAGTCGCCCAAGGAATTATCACATGTTAGAGAAACGTATTGCAGAAGTTGCGTGTCAGCAACACACGCGGGTTATCTAAGCATCTCGAGATGCCTTCAGCAGACATGCACCCCCAAATCAATACGAAGTTCAATGAGAGCGACGGAAGACGAGATGTGGGCGCAATATTCCACCATCAGTTGACACGTCGACCAACACTACAGCGGTTGCTGACCAGAAGCGATGTCCCGGAGGGAGTCCGCAGCAATCGCTCGTGGAGCGACGAAACAGACCAATTGTGCACTAGACGGAAACATTGAGTGCTAGGCGATTCAATAGCATACGTGTTCTCTGACACTGCAAGACGCTAGGAAAACGAATAAGAAGAACAAGTAAAATGCAGCGTCAGTGGAAGTGCCACCAACTGCCCGACAAGCCACACAGCGGGCCAACACGCCAGAGACACAGTATCCCAGTGGGGCCTTCACACGCTCCTCACGTGCACACCCCACACGCTACAACACGCCAGGGACACAGCATCCCAGTGGGGCCTTCACACGCTCCTCACGAGAACACCCCCACACGCTACAACACGCCTCTGCGGCCCGTTTCAACACGATGATCACAGCAAAGAATAATCTAACAACGTTCGTTAAGGCGGAGGGGAACGAAAGAAGAAGACAGGAGAAGCAAGAGTGTCTCGCAGGGAACCGAGACCTGGCGTAAGGTTAACGAACACTTGAGCAGCCGCGCAACTGTCGCAGCTGTGCAGCACGCAGGAGCGCTGCACAGCCAGGCTACAGAACAGCCAAAGTACCGAAAGTTGAACATTTGCGCGGCTACAGGAGTAGTGGCGGCACCAACAACACCAGCAGTAACAGCTACACCAGCAGTAACAACTACACCAGCAGTAACAGCTACACCAGCAGTAACAATAATCACAGCAGCACAAGCAGCAGCAACACTAGCACAAGATACAATAAAAGCAACGGCAAAACCAGCACCAACAACACCATGAATACCAGTAAAAACAGCAATATCAACACTAGTTTCAACAGCAACACAAGTAACACCAGCAACACAAGTAACACCACAATCAACACCAGCAACACTATAACCAACACCAGCAACACCACTACCAACACCAGCACAAGCAGCAGCAGCAGCACAGTTCCTTGACCCGAACAGCGCACCAATAGGAGAGCGTATCACGTCCAGCCAATGGCAGAGCAGCACGGCCCTCCTTCGTCCTTCATCGTCCCAGAGCGGGAGACGAGAGAGACCTGACACCGTCCCTGGTGTGTAGCCTGGTGTTACGCTGTCCCTGGTGGTGTGTAGCCCGGTGTTACGCTGTCCCTGGCGGTGCTACAAGTGTAACAATGCCAACATCTCAGGTTGTGTTACAAGCGTTATAATGTCCCGGGGCATGTAACAAGTGTAACGCTCACGTCTCAGGTGGTGTAACAAGTGTAACGCTCGCGTCTCAGGTGATGTAACAAGTGTAACGCTCACGTCTCAGGTGGTGTAACAAGTGTAACGCTCACGTCCCAGGTTGTGCCACAACTCCTACAAGAAGAGCTGTCAGGGGACACGCGCGTCCCAGGCCGCCCTCACGCACGCCACACGCAGCGGAGGCGCACCGCTGCACCACTCGGACCCTCCCTCGAGCTGCGGTACAAGTCCCCGTCCCCGAGTGCTGCTCGAGTCCTGGTCTCGCCCTCTGCGGGGCCAGGCTGCTCACCTTACGAATCTTGGACGGAAAATATCGAGGTCCCTAGCATCAATTTCTAGCAGAGAAAATCGATGGCAAACGTGGTGGAGAATAACAATTTTACATTTTTTCTAACATAAGTTCTACTAGAAATTCTGGTCGGCTGGGATTGAGGAGTTCGGCGTAAATAGAAAATAACTTCCACATCAACTTTCGACGATGCAAACTCACAACTCCTTTAGTTCTGCAATTCTACACTGTCACCACAAACGTTTTTCAGCCGTGCAATTTTTACACATAAACAGTGAACAGAATAAGTTGACTAGAGGCCGCGTGAAGTGACGTTCGAACCCAGCTGGGAAGAGGCTACTGAGAGCGTCAGGAGCCGAGGCCGTTACGCAGCGTCAGTTTGCTGACTCGTTTCTTGACATGTACGTGTGAATTGCGAGTGTTTCAGGTGAGGGACTTCAGTAACTTGCATCAAAACTCGCCTGGTACCGGCAGCACGTAGAACGGAGTCCCTCATTTAGCCCTAAGCCTGCTGTAGAGATTCTGTTAGGTGCGCTCAGCATTGTAACTTACACATTGACATTGTTCGAAAATCAGAAAATGGCGAAAATGAAACTGCGATGAGCAA
>VOMN01100689.1:0-13825 GCA_014899125.1 Orchestia grillus
CAACACAACACCACGACCTGCAACACAACACCACGACCTGCAACACAACGACTTGCAACACAACACCGTTCTCTGGGACCCTAAATGCAGCCGCGGGTCTACGTACGTTCACTGGGAACTGGAGCAACGCTCGCAAGGCACGTCTCAAGATCGCATCCAGAATGAACATCTCACCTACTACACCTAAAATTGTCATCAGTGCCACTACACCTATAATTACCATCACCATTACTTCACCTCAAATTAACTGCAGCAAAAACAGTCACCTGGCCCTTGATTTAACTTAACGACAAACACCAAATAGCAGCTGCATCACAGAAATGATTATTTCCTGACCTACCTACAGCCGCGCCCGGCAATGAGTGGCATCAACTAAAGCAAGCATCAAATTGCACTGAAAATTTGGTGTTATGGGAAGCAAATAAGGAAGTTTTATAAGGAGCAAATAAGAAGATAGAGCGGTGTTCACTAGAACCGATCTAACACCCAACGCAGGGGACAACTGTAGAGCGGTTGTTTGCTGGAACCGATCTGGCACCCTATGCGGAGACAACTGTTGAGCGGGCGCTCGCTAGAATCGATCTAGCACCCTATGCGGAGACAGCTGTCGAGCGGGCGTTCGCTGGAACCGATCTAGCACCCTATGCGGAGACAGCTGTTGAGCGGTCGTTCGCTGGAACCGATCTAGCACCCTATGCGGGAGATGACTTTGGTGGGCATGAAAGCGATCCCCGCCGCATGACATACAGTGAGGCGTGTTTTAGATACACATCGCGTCTTTGAGGAGCAGGGCGCATATCATTTGATATGCGTTAAATGGCGACAGGAACCGCAACTACTGTTATCAAATGAAGGTCACGTATACTACTGGTCTTGTACACGTCATGTATGAGCGCTAAATCCCTGTATTCATCAGCTTCGTGTATGGCACCAGTACACCTGAAGCTTATGGTCTTTTGTTGACATTTTGTCCCTGATGATTTGACGCGTTCTGGGTACTGTCTGCCCCAGCATGCAGCGCTAGATCGGTTCCAGTAAACAACCTCTCTACAGTTACCCCCCTCCCCTCATTCGAATATAACGGTATCAAATAGAGCGAACATCAAATAGCACAGGAAATGTTATAGTCATACGAAGCAAATAGAACGTGTTATAAGAAACAAAGGAGAAGATAGAACTGTTCTGTGCTGGCACCGATCTAGCGCTCTATGCGGAGCACGACTGTACATCAAAGCGAGTTAATTAAACCCGTACGACAAATTTTTTAACCAAATGAAAAAAAGACTTTCGCACATAAACACCAGTCTAGCTG
The DNA here is from genome assembly GCA_014899125.1 of Orchestia grillus. Lineage (NCBI taxonomy): Eukaryota > Metazoa > Arthropoda > Malacostraca > Amphipoda > Talitridae > Orchestia > Orchestia grillus. The sequence goes on from VOMN01100689.1 coordinate 1,313, forward strand.
GAATGATATACACATGTGTATTTTTTCAGGAAACTTGAGAAAAAATGTTAGTTTTTTAATGATCGTTCGTTCCATTTGAAATGATTCTTGAACGATCCCTTGAAATCTCCACTGAGACCTAGGGGTGGGTCTTCATGCTCCGTAGCGTGAGAGCCACGCCTGGCTAGAAAGGGTCAAAATGATCCCTTTTAAAGATACGACCGACTGTGGGTTCCCTGCAATGATATCAGAGAGCTCTATTCCAAAGAGGATGATGAGCACACAACATGATATAATTATATAACTTCGCAGTTACAAGAGACGTTCAAGTCTACAGACGAGTTCTCAAGAGATAAGCCCGTTGGGAATATGAGTCACGACGTCTAATCAGAGCAGGTGGTATCATTATTCCCACATCAATGGTCCGAGATGCAGCGGTACAACCGAGCGAAGCATTCGGTAATTTATCTACCGAGGTAATGAAACCCTGGTCAGTAGCTTTATTTTGTTTCCCCACTCTACAAATTAAAGTGCCTTTAAAATTAGTTCACTTCTTATGCCACTTTTCACTTTCGAGCAAAGAATATCAAGTTAGATTTTACCGCGCGGAAAACTCGCATGTTTCCTGTAAAGCTCTGGTCCCATCGCAGTGAATAGAATAATTCTCGATGAATCTTCAGAATACTTCTAGAGGAATATTCAGAATAATTCTCGAGGAATATTCAGAATACTTCTCGAGGAATATTCAGAATAATTATCGAGGAATATTCACTTGTCCTTCTGATGAGACCAATTGCCCTGGGACGCAGCGGTGCCCCCAGCAAGCAAATGGGTCTCAGGGTAGAGGATAGGCCGCCAGCGTCGCAATCACTCCTATGGAAATTTCCACGGCACCTCTCCCGAGAGGGTGACATGTCCAGTTCGAAGTTATCGATGATCGAGCTCTGCTCGTAGACCTTTGTTATCATTAATTACACGATTGAACGCGGCGACCGAGATGAAGACTTCGCCTCGATAAGTTCTCGCACATTGGAGCTCAAGGCCGTCGCCACCGGCAGATGATAAACAGACTCTGCTATCCTTTCAAGCTTAAGTGCACGATCACTTTCACTGATTTCCTCTGGTTTCAGTGGCACCCGGAATTCCTTGCGTGCGTGATATGACCTTCCTGAACAAAGTTTGGAACTGAACTAACCGCGAAACCATCAGACCTCCTCCTCCTTCCCAGCCGCTAGCAGCAGCGGTGCCGCTTCAGCATTTCTTTTTTTATGGATTCGAGAAGTGACTTGACTTTCGTGAAATTTACTGATAAAACTAAAAGCCTTTCTCCTTCACGCTTTGAATAATAACAACATTACACTGACACAGGCTGTTGTATTGGGGGGAGTTTCCGCCATGACGTCCCACATCTCCGCCGCGCCGGCGGCCAAAGACGTGTTTGTTAGGCGTTGCTTCATGGCCCGAGGTCGACACTAGTCCTGGGACCTGCGTGAGGTGCCTAAGCTAAGTTCAATAACGTGGCAACTTGCCCATACCACGGAAAATTAATATGCGCACCAGGCTCGCTATAAGTGCTAATATCTCGTCCAATGTCTCAGCCAAAACGTGCTACGGAGCCGTCAACTCGGAGACGGTTGAGGTGCGAAAGAATCTTCCTGTAGCGCTGTGGGCCAAAATAACGTGCGGTTTTTAGATCATCTACAGTGCAAATAAGTCGCCAATTGACGAGAATTTATGAAATTAAAGTTTAAGTGTACTTAATGCACGCTTTTTGGAGCGAGATCAAGACGGAAGTTTTGAGCGCCTCTTCCTCTTACCCTTATTGCTCAGCCTAGAAAAGGTTGACGGCAAAATTATTTGCCTACAACACCTTCTTAGCGTTGCGAAAAAGTTCAATATTGCTGTTGAGCGAATATACACAAACGCAGGTTATAGCTTTTCACAACTCAAACATTTCTGATAAAATTTGGGTTTTCGTTTGCACGAATCTGCTATAGAACATTAAAATGAATTCTCTCATGATTTTGTCTTACTCTTTATTTAATGTTAACTTAGTCTCAGTCTTCTCTTCCAAACATTATATTGATACATAGACCGGGCTAAACTTGTCATACCACGTTGTGGACATCACGTGATTTTCCGAGACTTACAGAGCTTGACGTCACTTGTCGTTGGTTGGCCACGCAATAGTGTGTCGTCTGCTAGTGGTTTGGAACGTTGCGTTCCTGAGGGAAACATTTTTTGACCGATTTTTCTCAATCGGAAAAGAAAGGCATGTACAAAATATTTATGAAATATATGAAAGAAAATGAAAAATATACAATTAACAGTAAAAATCAAACAGTGTCTCACCCTTACTCAAGTTGAATAAACATTTTTCGAAAACATTTTCAGTAAAATAAAACTGCAAAAATATTCGCTGCCTGCTGAAAATACAAAATTATAATTTCTAAAATTCAGAAACAGAAGCGCAAAATAATCGCAGCATATTTGAACTAATAAAATAAAGATTAGGAATGAACTATCCGCCTTAGTAAACTAAAGATATAAAATTCGATACATACACAATACATTTGCATCTCAAAAATGTACATTCTTTCAAGCTCCACCTAAATTAAGCCTGTAGGCACTGCCTCAAAACGCCATCGAATGGTTAATTTTGCCTAGAGGTTGAATATTCCAAACGAAACATCGTTTAATTTTACAAGAAAGCTACCTCACCTTGCGTGAAGATTTGAGTTTGTACGGACGCCTTAGGACAGACCTGTGTATTTTTAAACATAGGCTTAAGTACAAATATCGTTCCAAGCGAGCACGACGTATTATCGCAGTTAAATCTCTTCTTTTTCGACAGTGTGTCACCTAACACAAGTAAATATGCTAGAGAAACCGAAGCCAAAACAAAAAGAGAACAGGAAAAGACAGATGTTGGTGAGATATAGAACGTAGGATTTGCATGTAAAATTCTAGTGGTGTAGATGTAGGATTTTAGAGCATCGTCAACAAACTTTGTATGGGCACAGAGCCCTGTTGAAAATTAACTCAATTGGGCGGTAGACTTTAAGCATTTCTTTGAAGCGATGAAACTTTTCTGACGTGCTATGGCAGTTTTGCGTAGATTATTTCTATAGGTGAGAAATAATCTAGTGGCTGCAAGCAGATCTCAACAGCGATGTTCTAAAGCGGACATAACGACTGCGCCGCTGCGCTACCAGCCAGTAAACTCTGCGAAATCAACTACGCCTATTTTTAATAGTGAGCTACTCTCCGAACACGGCAAGGTGCAAGGTGCTCGCTCACAGGAAAATCTAAACACTATTTTGCGTTGAGCTGTAAGAAATAGTATCAGGATACCTAGACCGGGCTGAACCGAGTATGCTGTATTCTCGCTATGTATTCTCTAGTATTCCTGGAATTATCTCTAAGAGGACATGAAATTCTTAAATTCCGTCAATTCCTATGATTATTTTTAAAAAGGCCGTGGTTAAATTCAATTCACTCCAAGTTTGGTTTTAATAACAAAACTCTGTCTATTAACCTGGACTGTTGAAGTGTGTCATCGGGTGGTCGCACATGAAAAACGACTCTAGGAAAGAAATGACAGAGCGTTTCTGAAACTTTAAACAGTTGAATTCATTCTTTTAAATAAGTACGAAGTTGACGAGTGATTTTTTTCCAACAGACAATCGAATTTTTGATCCCACATTTAAATAAATTTTCATCCTTTGACGAGATAAGGAGTCTAAATCACAATGGGGGACAGAAGTAATTGCACACGCAAGATTCATTTTTTATTAAACATATAGCCAGGCAACGTTCGTAAAACTCACACAAAATATACATTATATAATGTAGAGTGAAAATATGAAATAAAATTTCTCAAATTACAAGCATATGGTCTAATATACACACCAAACATATATCGCGTAAGACAAAAGTATTCAACCGAAGCAGTTCACTATGTTTAATATTTCGTAGCGACACTTTTATCGGCAAATACTGCTCGGAAACGGTTTTCGTTCGATGAAATTGAGCTTTCACAAGGCTATGGGGGCATATGAGCTGATTCTTTAACGCATATATTTTCTTCTGTTCTTAAAGATTCATCGATTTCTGTGATGAATTTTCTTCTTCAGTGTTGCTCGAAAATATCCAATAAGATTGGGGACCTAATCCTGTTCTTCATAAGCTATTCGGGTGTTAACTTTGCCCTGTGTCTAAAGCCTGTGGTCTCTATCTTGCTGGAACATCCATTCGCATTTTTTAGAATAAACTCTTCGCTCTTGGAATGAGACTCTTCTCGAATATTTGACGGTACATGGCTTCATTCATCTTCCTCAACGACATGAAGTCAGTGTCATGTGCGATGAAACAACTCTAAACCGTCTTACTCTGAGCTTGGTATTTGGGGTGGTATTTTGAATCTCACAAGCTGATACTTGTGCACTTCACGAGCGAAGCTGCGATCAAAAAATTCAATTTTGGCTACTTCAGACAAAATAACAGTCATTCAAAATGCATGTCTTTTTTCCAAGTGTTTCCTCTTAAAGCTATGAGACTTGCAACGCGATTTTTGTGCAGCGTGGGCGATTTACTTCCATCAAACCTATGATCTTCTCATGTTTAGATGGCACCCACAATTCTTCACTTGCGTAATAAGACCTTCTTGACCGAGGTTAGAAATTAAACACACTTCGAAAACCCCATCGAACAAAACACTAGTCGAAGAATACAGTCGCATTCTGCATAGAGCGCCCGATCGGTTCCAGCGAACAACCGCTACACAGTCGTCCCCTGCATAGAGCGCCCGATCGGTTCCAGCAAACAACCGCTACACAATCGTCCCCTCCAGAGAGCGCTCGTAACAAGGCAAACATGTGTACCATATGAAGCAAACAGAGCGAGTTTTACGAACCAAATAAGAAGACAGAGCAATTGCTTGCTGGAACCGATTTAGCGCTCCAATCATGGGACGACTGTACAAGTATACTCGTATATGTCATCATGTTGACGCTACTTGACAATGGTGACGCAAGCTGGAAGTGAGATGGCTGAGATGCATCTTTATTCACAAGAATCCAACAACATAAGAAGAGCGTACATTTAAAAAAAGACCGAAACACTCCAAACTATGACATTTTCACTATTATATTTGATATTGCATATAAGTATTGAGGTGTGATGAAATCACGTGAACACAAACTCTTGTCGCATGACTAGACATTATCTTTAAATTGCAGAATACTTATATCACAAAATAGACACTATCTTGCAGAATGATCTTATCTTAAATTTTTTCTAATCAAAAACGCTTGAAGTTTAGATAAGACAATGGCCTCGTTCTCATAGCACAGTAAAAATGTTCCTCGTGTGGCAAGAACCAGTGAAATAAAACGAGAACATGCATAATGTAGTCACGAAAAGGTCCATCATAGTATACTATGTATTGTACCTGTCCCTATGTAAAGACGCTACGTGATCCTGTGTGAGAGTTGCTTCAATGTGATGCAATGAATAAGTCAGCAACAACGTGGTACTGTGAGTATAAGTTTGAGTGTAAGTGTATAAGTGTGAGTATGAGTTTGAGTGTATTAATGTGAGTATAAGTTGGGAGTGCGTGTATCAGAGGGAGTATAAGTTTGAGTGTATTAGTGTGAGTATAAGTTTGAGTGTGAGAGTGAGTGTGAGAGTATGAGTATAATTATGCGTGTGAGAGTATGTGTGAACCTTCATTGAACCTCCCTGAACCTCTCTGTGCACAGAAAACCACTTCAGCAGTGTTCAGGCGTTGAGCGAATGTGCGCGCGAGCGAGGTATTAGTCAGTGCCCATACATCGGCAGGCCCTGTTTCCCTAGAAAAATTACGTGAAGAAATTTCAATCTCAAATCAATTCCACTAGTGAACTGGACGGACGAAAAACAAAGTAGGTAATAAAAGAAAGCGAGACCCATTAGCAAGTAGATGTATAAAAAAACACAGCGACCAGTTGTAGATCATGAACAGCAGTTTTGTGAGTCGCTGAGTATTGCGGGATGCTTCTGCTGGCTAGTTAAGTATTAGCAAATTTTGAGCAATTTTTCTCCAGTTAATATGCTCAATCTATTCATTCAAAATCCTGCATCCAAAATGATAAATTATATTATTTTAATCACTGTCACATTCTAATGTCACTGTTTCAAAGATATGAAGCTACGTCATCACTTGAATGATTTTACAGACTCGAAAACAATTACACAGTAGACCAAACGAACATGCTCAAGCAGTATTGTAGAATGATCATGCTGTTAATTTGCATTGCTGTTAAAGTAACCCAGCACCGACTTGGTAGTTTGGGTGATGCAACGTGAGAATAAACTCGAGATAAATTTAAGACATCAGTGTGGCATTTCGTGGCTCCTAAATCAGACATGCTATTGAAGTTAAGAACTTGTGGATATTTCTACAGTTAGAAGCTCACATGTTATTTTTAAATGTGTGTGAGTTAGGCTTGCCGATGTGTGAACTTTGAATAATACCCTAACTCGCATATACCCTCGCTCGAGATCGGAACGCTACTGAAGTGAATCTATTACACTCCAGCACTACAGTCTACATGTTAAACATTCTCATCTTCATTGGAGTTACAGATCTGTCATATCCTGCTTCTAGATTCATTCCACTCATAGGGTCTGCCTTTCACTTCCAAACTCTTCGATCTTGCTTTGAATAACGGCTCCCTTCCATGCATCCGTTATAGAAGTTTCCAGGTTTTGGACACTTTTTGCTGACTAACCACTCACGTGTTTTATTTGTTTCCATCCCCATTCTCTAATCCAAACTCTCGAACCTTCATTTTTATTTCAGGGTTCTGTCTGGTTGCATCGCAGTTCATGTCTTCACCCCTTTCGCTAGCGCTTTTCCACCCATTTATGACATTTCCTACGTGTATTCTCACACTTCACACTCATAGTTCCCCACGTGGGGTAAAAAAAAGTAAATAAAAAGTATTCCTCCATGAAGCCATTGTTATAAACTTCATTTTGAGAGCGATTTGAGGTCTCTAGACTAATTCGATGAAAAAATGCAGCGTGGTGCATGGAGAGGCAGAAGCAAAGTTGTGAGGGGGGATATAACCCCGTTTGTGTTGGGGGCAAATTGAGTGCTAATTTGCATGTGTGCTTATGGAAAAAGTTGAGCTTTAGTTTGAGAGTAATTTGAGCTCTCTAGGGAGCATAGGAGAGAAATGAGAGCCATTTTAATATATGTGGGTCGGCCTCCTCCCGCGTATAGTGAAAAGAAAGGAATAAAAATTATCCCTGCATAAAGTTATTGTCATAAGCTACATTTTGAGAGCATTTGAAAGCCTCCAGACTCATTAGGTAAAAATTGCAGCGTTGTATGTATATAGAGGAGGGAGGGGGGAAACATGTGTAGAGGGATCGCACCCCGTTCACGTTGGGGGAAAATGGGGTGCTATTTGTATGTAATCGCATGGAAAAGTTAAGAGCTTTCGTTTGAGAATAATTTGAGCTCTCTAAGTGGAATAGGTGAGAAATGAGAAGTAAATGAAAATATTTCTGTTATCTTTGAATTTCCTGGTATTTTCAACTTAGTATGGACGTTGGTAAGGAGGTTGGTATGGAGAAATTGTACTTCGGTGGTTTGAAGATGTTTGTAAAAGTTCTGTTCAGTTCATGTGTATGTGTGTAAAAGTACATTACGATATATAATTAATCTGATAAACATGAACATTTTGTATCATATTGTAATGATATTCTTGATTGAAGGTAATATTTGTTTCTGACCTGAAACTGTGAAAGCATTTACAGTTAGAAAATAATTCTTTTATTATTTAGAAGCTGTTACCAGCAAAAGTGAGCTGCTGGCATATTTTGAAAAATAAATGAAATCACAGTGATTAAAAATTACGTGAAACTCTTGTAATTAGATGAAAATTGTACAATATTTGGCTTGTGTTTGAAATAAGCCAAAATGCTTCAGTCATGCTTGTTTTCTTCCATTATTTCAACGTATATGTGGTGAAAAGTTAGATAAAATGCTCAAGATATAAATTTTTTTTTATTGAAATGAAGGCGAGGGCATATTATTTCACCGCAGGTCGAGTTGTATCAAATTGTGTTGTATCCACAATTTGATACTCTTTATGAGAGAAGGACTCGAACCCTTATTATCTAATAGCGCATTGCACTTGTCTATTAGGTTATTGAGTCTATAGATGTTTAGCGGCCATGTTTTGACAGTATGATGGGGCGGAATATGAGAGTAAATTGTGGATAAAATGTCCAATTGCAAGCCAGGGACACGTTTTATACCAGCCACGTGTGCTTGGACTCTGCTTTTATTATGTACAGCTTTATTTTTTGTTTACCCGTAAGTGTATATACCAACAATTGTGTTATTCAATCGGGGCTGCTTTCTAACTTATGTTATCGTATTGTTGACATTTTTTGTGTGTTGATTTAACAATTTTTTTAAATACTTAAGTAATCATTGTAGTAGTGACTGAAGAACAGTGACCAATATATGTGCTTGTAGAATGCGTTTAGCTGGAAACATTCAATCAGTGTTCATTTACATCATTCCTTTCTTCGAATGTGAAAGTTTTCTGTTGTGTTACAATTTGATGTTCTGTTATGTTGAAAGATCATATCTGACAATAACGAGTTACATTAATCTTGATGATGTGTTTGCTTGCTGGAAGTCAATATTAGACAAGAATCTGGTTTGCAAAATGATGAACTTTCGCTCCATCCTTGCAAGATGGATTCCATTTTTTGAAAATATTTGCTTATGAATCTACAACGATCACTATTATATAATTCATATTTTATACCAAAATTTTGGTACTTTATGTTGAAAATAGATATTTCATCTCAAACCTTTGTATAAATATGTCTTGCATTGGAAAAACAATCCTATAAGATAAATGAAAAAATTCTTTCATTAATTTTCCTAGTTCTGCCCTGTTTTTTTCTTGGAGTTATGTTTCTATGTTGCCCTAAACCTTCAAGATTTGGCTTATAACACCTATGAATATTCAGAACTTGTTTGAAGATGCAATTTTAGTTCCGAAATTGTATAATTTTAGATTTAACAGTTATATCTACTCTAGAATATTTTGCCAGTATGATTACTGCTGTAATGATAAACAATCATAATTTTCTTAATGTTGCTCTTTGCAGTGTAAAGGAAAAAAGATTTGAAAGCATGGCAATTATTTTCATCAGTTTTTATTATTATTGGACGCATTTACATTAGCAAATTGCTCATTTCTTCTTGTATATTGTTTCAATCAATTTGGAAAGTTGTAGCAGTGATATCTATAAAGCTGTTTTTAGTGGAAATTATAGAAAAATTGAGCCATTATTATTTTAGGCTGTGAACTTTTAAACTGTTTCCTAATTTAGATTGTCATGTATGAATACATATGAATGGTTATTTTTGCAGAAAGCTAAAATGCAGCCTTATTATAAAAATAATTTAGTCCTTGAAAGGTTAAGGAAGCATTCCCTCTGTTATGCGGGTCCCACAATCTGGGTCAAGTTTTAGATCCCCTGTGGCCTGAATGACTGAAATTATTTTCTTCTAACATTTAAAAAAAAAAAANAAAAATTGGCTTTAGTGGATTACCAAGGAAAGAAATTATTTTATTTTTTGAATTAAGTGCCTGTATTTGACCTGAGTTGAGTTGTAACTAGCTATCATATCAGATGCTATTCATTAACTAGTTTCTAAGGATTCAGTTTTGAAAATACCTCAGAAATAAATAATAAGCTAATTTTTTTTTGTTTTCTGAAAGGTTAATATTTAGTGTACCAATTGTGCTCTCTTCAAGGGACATGGGTTAAGCAGTAGGGTTAGGCTGCTTATCCTCAGCTATTGTTATGCCTTTGGGACTTCTATTTTGTATGCCCACTCTGGTTCTTTCAATTTTCACACCTTCACTATCTCTTTGTTGTCTTTTTTCTTCTTGTTTAACGAGCTGTCTCTATGCACAGGTAACCCAGTTTGGGAGCACATTTGTGCATATAAACCATGTTTCTTACAGTCCATACTAGATGGTTCCTTTGTATCACACTTGATGTGGATGGGGAGATTTAAACTAACAAATCAACACTATATATTAAAATCCTGGGTGTCTGCTTAGGGATATGAATAAATAAGGTTATGTATTTTTTCATGCATAATTTCTCCTCAATTATTATAATGGGAATCTCAACAAACGCATGAAATTTATGGAGAATTATATGCACTTAGTTATGTTTTATGAATAAAAAATAATCCAGTTTTGCTTGCATGATTAGTCCTTCTGTCTGTCTATGTATCAAGCCCTTCAGAATTTAGATAGAAGAAAATTCCTGGGTTGGTATTTCTGAACTAATAGTTAGAATGTCAGATGAGGTAGTCTGTATCAGTGATACTGAAAATAACATTTCATGAGAACTACTGTAAATAAGAGGGCGTCTTAATAATTTAATGCAGCATCTACTAGTATTTGGTCAGCAGCATCAATTAGTACAGGGTGACACAAAAAAAAAGGAGGATGTATCACAACCCGGTTCTAAAAACAAAATGTATGTATGTATGATACCAAATAAATTTTGAAGATATTTGGTATACCAAATCTTCAAAATTTATTTGGTATCATACATATGTACATTTTGTATTTAGAACCGGGTTGTGATACATCCTCCCTCTTTTTTTGTGTCACCCTGTATGATAATAATAAATAACAATAATAATGACCAACCATGCTAGGTAGCTTCATTATTTCATAAAATAGGTAATTAGTAAGCATTGACTAAAAGTTTTTTATATGGCTGGAGTACTATCACTAAGGGTTATCATGATGATTTTTTAAATATTATTTTTACAACTTTTTATTATTTGATTTTTGCACCATGTTCACAGTCCTTATGTAGGTTATTGTAAGTAAGGTTGCAGGGTTGGAAGATATGATGTACAGCTCTAAGTGTACAAGTCATAATCGTAATTCAAATGTGGTGGGGTATTGATTCCAACACGACCACCTCTCAATTCAAACAGGATACCTCAAATAAAAACATTCAACCCACAGGCTAGCCTTGTACATCCAGGTCTGATGAATATGTGGAAAAAATTCTTATGCTTGTGTAAAAGGACAGGAGGCATGCTATTCATGCTGGATTATTTTTTTTTCATGAGGCTCATTGCTGGTCTTGAAATGAAATTGTGGCAACATTTATCCTATGGTTTTTCATTTCTGATCAAATGGCATAGCTTGTGTCCCATAAATACCTGTAAATACTAATCCCTTGAAATGATAATAAATATTTAACTTTTTATTTGACAAATAAGCTGATGTAATGGACAAAAATTCTAACAAGTGTTTCATTAAGTGTCCCTATTTCTCCTGGTAAGGTGTCCAGAATTACCCTGGCTTATGGCAATTGCCTCTTTTTCTTATGCCAGATAATTTTTGATGGTGTGTTTTTACAGCCAACTCCTATCTACATACAATATTGAAAATCTATGGTCATTGACTTTTTAGTTTCTTTTTCCAAGACCTTAGCAGGACAAACTTTTAAGAATCCAAAAATATAGCATTTTTCTATAAGTTTTAAGTATTTTGATAAATCAATTAAAATTTTTACTGAGCAAATTGATGAACATGTACATTATTGCCCAAATATAAGATTTAAGAAATTACGTACACCTACAGCACTAAAATCCTTGATGTTCAATGTGGGCCACTCTTCCAGAGTCATCCTGGATGTCCCGAGTAGCCCCGCATGGGTAGGGACAAAAGCAAAGCTCAGACCAGAGGCATAGTATAGGCAATGGGTTAATTAGTTATGTTTGTTTATCATATGCTATGGGGACTGGCAACCCCAGATAGAGGGGCACTGTTAGGGTATCTTACCTTAGTTACAGAGTGGCTTTCCATGTTTATTTATTGATATTTCTAAAAAGGGGTGTCACTTATGCACCACCCATTATAATTAAAAAATAAAGTATATTGAATTTTAAAACATTAACACAGTGACTGCTTTATGACCCACTGGTGGGTCATTTTGCCCCTAGGAAAATAGCATCAGTGCTATCAATGTGTTGAGGGATGGGCTAGCAAATTAAGAATCACAGTTTAAAGTTTCACCTTTGTTTGCATGAACATTTCATTTTTTTGGTGCCCAATTTATTTTCTGTAAGGAACTAAATCATCTATAAAGCAATATTCATGTAATATATGATAATGTGTTGGCTATCTATTTCTGTCTTAAAGTTAAATGCACCATTCTGAATCAAGAAACAGAATTCAATATTTCTACAGTTCAAAAACTTCTTTTGGTCATACAGGTTTCTTACTGATTGCAGGTCCAGTTTGTATTGTATATTGTGTGGGGCTAATTTTGGAACATATCTCACATTTTCTTGCTCCTATTGTTGTGTGCTTCTTCGTTTAATGGATATTTCATAGAATTAATTATTGAAGCACCAGTTTTCCTTTGGCATAATCGTGCCTTTCATTGTACATTTTTTTGATTGGTAACGTG
>VOMN01100693.1:0-10130 GCA_014899125.1 Orchestia grillus
AAGTGAGTTATATATTATCCACAGCAACGAATAATATACACATTGTCCAGTTAGTTTTGACCTGGTGTGCCACTAGGTTTTACATATTTTGCAAGACTACACTTTTTACACTCGTTTCACACGACAGAATGGGTTTCATTTTTTTTTAAATGCTGGAATTATAAAAAGGGGTACATTAACTATGTTTGGAAAAGATGCAACTATTACAACGGCATTGTAACTTCCGATTTTATTCACTAAGAATTATTTTTCAAATTCTTTATGCTGTAGAATATGTCACAAGCACTAGTAAGAATGTAAAACTTTTTTTTTGGCACACGATGAACGAACGCGGATTAGTACGTGATCAGTTCCCCGCTCGACAAGCGACGCCATCAGGAATTGTTTTTATAAGTTGTCCTTTCTCGCTTTGCTGAAGTCCTAAGAAAACTTTGTAGCAACTTTATGTTAAAATTTCCCAGCAGAATCTTTTCTATTCGCTTACTGAACTAAGTATACAGAACACTTTTTAACATTTGAAAATTAAAGGAATTTGACGTCCCGCACTTCACCAAGAACGGTGAAAAGCCACATTTTAGAGCATCATGGATAGTATTATGGTATCATTCATTATCGTAATATCCCCTAAAATATTATCGAAATGGTGAACGAACATAATTTCCATAAATTAAAATCAATTGTACTGCCGAAAATTTATTCTCACTTGAAAAATTCTTTGAATGTGTACTTTGAGCATCAATAACTTTTAAATCCAAATAGGATAATGAGAACTTTCCGCTGTTAGCAGTTCAATTGAATAGAATGGGGTGACGGGAGAGGACAACGCTCTCAGAAAGTGCGTTGTGGCGGTACGATGTAGGCCAATCAACAGGTGTTTTGCTGCGGCAAGATGAGCTCGTGATGAGCTCTGCTCTAATGGTCCATCAGCTCGCCCGAAACGAGAATTTTCCAACAACATTCCCTCGGCAGGTCGCGCAAAACACCACGCGCGATACTTTTTGCCTAGCGCTCTTTTGAAATGCATGGGCGGCCTTATTTGACCGGTTATTATCAGGCACCTCGCGCTGCTTTTGGCGCCCCTCAAACCGGTGGAGCTGCGAGTACGTATGACTGAGTGAGGGTGTTATGTGAGGGTATTGTAGGATTGTATGGTGGGATTGTATGAGGGTATTGTAGGATTATATGATGGTATTGTATGAGGGTATTGTACGATTGTATAATAGTATTGCACGAGGGTATTATAGGATTGTATGATGGTAGTATATGAGGGTATTGTAGGATTATATGATAGTATTGTACGAGGGTATTGTACGATTGTATGGTGGTATTGTATGAGAGTATTGTAGGATTATATGATGGTATTGTATGAGGGTATTGTAGGATTGTATGATAGTATTGCACGAGGGTATTGTAGGATTGTATGATGGTATTATACGAGGGTATTGTAGGATTGTATGGTGGTATTGTATGAGGGTATTGTAGGATTGTATGATGGTATTGTATGAGGGTATTGTAGGATTATATGAAAGTATTGTACGAGGGTATTGTAGGATTGTATGATGGTATTGTATGAAGGTATTGTAGGATTGTATGATAGTATTGTATGATGGTATTGTAGGATTGTTTGAGGGTATTATAGGATAGTATGATGGTATTATATGAGGGTATTGTAGGATTGTATGATGGTATTGTAAGAGGGTATTATAGGATTGTATGATGGTATTGTAGGATTGTATGAGGGTATTGTAGGATTGTATGAGGGTATTGTAGGATTGCATGATGATATTTTATGAGGGTATTGTAGCATTGTATGATGGCATTTGAGTAAGATGAGGTGGAAATAAAAAGTAACAGTTTTTTATCTCATCTCATTCTGATTAACGACGATTTTTCCTTCCTAAGATGAATAAACTTTGCAAAAATTGCTGCATCGTGAATTGTTGTCTATTCGCAATAGCAGCATGCTGGTAATTTCAACTATCGACTGATGCAATTGAATCGTTGCATCAAATGAGAATTGCTATAGATGATGAAAGCATCAGAAGATTAAAAAAATCCCCAGTGATAACATCTGCTGCTCAAAATGTCCTAGGAGCACATACTGTGTTGCCCCTGTGAGCTACGCCAAACAATATGCCCTCGAATTGAAGTCCTACTGGAGCGTCTGCGGCGTCGAGTGGCCGATGCTGAGCACCGCCGCCGCTGTGGAGCGCGCTGCAGCCAAGCCGCGAAAGGAAAGCGTTGAGAAAAACATTCGTGTTGCCAAAAATATTCTCACCTCTTGAGCAAATTCATTTCTAACGCATTGTGTGAATTACGAACGAGATAAGTTTACGATAATTGCGTGAAATTTTGGCGCATCATTCCAGTTCAATGAATAAACTAAGTAAATCCATTTTTATAGTTTAGAAATATCTGTTTTGAAAACCCGACAATGATATTGAAACTTTGCTCTGTGATCTAAAGGAAACGAACATATCTGTAACATTTCCAGTACGTAGTCCATTCGTCGTTTGCATGAATTTCAAATTTTTTGGAATTATTGTGAATTCCAAAACTGACATGAATTGATTTTTCGAATAATTCGGCTCTGTTCATCAAAATGTCAGAAAGTTTGTATACACTGTTGATAAGTACATTTGATGCAAATGGTATGTTATGCCGCTGGTACCATGAGATATACATTTAAAGGAGTTTTCTTCCCTGGAAGTTGGCGTTATTTAACCAATCCGTCTCTTGCGAGAAGTTCTTCAGAATTCTGAGAACATTTCAATATCCACACATTTATTGTTTCTGATAAGAAAAGCCAGCTCTCCATGCCATTTTCAGTGCTTGCGCTTCAATTTACGCTCTGGCGAAACAGATCTAAGCGCAGTGCAAGAATCGTAGACTGCTTAATAAACTCTCTCCATTATTGGGCTGACCGAGCGTCCAATTAAAGGGGCCTCGCGAGAAGCCCTACGGAGCCCGGGGGAAGCGGACTACCCTCCCCCCTCCCCTTCTCCCTCGTGAGCGGCCAGCGGACGCAGTCTTGGCTGGGCCGGAGAGGGGACGTTAGTGCAGCAAATGCTGAGAACTCATGTAGTAACAGAATTCATGTAGTAACAGAATTCATGTAGTAACAGAATTCATGTAGTAACAGAATTCATGTAGTAACAGAATTCATGTAGTAACAGAATTCATGNGTAACAGAATTCATGTTGTAACAGAATTCATGTTGTAACAGAATTCATGTTGCAACAGAATTCAACGTAACAAATGGGCATCTCAGTTAATCATGGCCAGTGAGTCACAGGAAATATTTTGCATTTATTATAGAGATTGTTGATCTTCATAAACAAATCTCTGAAATAGGAAAGTCAAGAGCAATTTGGTAACATGAAAGTCAAGAGCACTTTGTGCGCCTGCGCCCGTTGAATCAAGTTCCAAAGTTACACGCTGCTTCCCCTCCCCCCTAAAACTTCAGTATCGGAGTCCAGCTTCGCCAATTGTCGAGAATAAAGTAAAGAAAGAATGTCTCGCACACCGTACTCTATCGTGTCTTCTTTTTTTCAATCTTCGTACCTGAGGCCTCAAATGACAAGTGTGAGCGACCCCTTATTGAATTGATCTAAATCTGCATCACGTTTTGCTCAATTCACCATAAGGAATTCGAAAACACTGTTTTGTGCGTTTGGCTCCTCTTATTCTCGTTCAATCTACGGATGAATGAAATGAATTTGAGTTTCAAAATTGTAGAAATCCTGCTAGAAACCTTCATTTACTACGAGCAATATACCTTTGACGCAGTCCTACAATCAGATAAGAACTGTGAGAACTGATCTAGACTCCGGAGAGGCGGTCCCGGCTGGGACACACACAAGCTCCGAGGCTCCAGGCTCTTGCTTCTCTCCTGCAGAGCTGAGTCTTTCCGCTCAATACACTTAATCAGAAAACAGATCTGACGTGTTGGATGAACTTTTTAAAATAAAATTAACAGCCTCGGTTGGACAGAACTATAAGTAATTTTGTCTTACAAATACCTGTACAATTGATGACAATAAATTTTGATCTCAAGGTTATTTTGGGGTCCCTGTTTTGAATACCGTCACAAAATTGCAATCGATGCTCTGATATCTGCATTCGTCTTCGCAGCCAGCTGACCTGAGCGGACCAGTGTAGCGGTCCGGGCCCCGGCCCCTTGATGGAGGAGCGCTCGCCCCAGGGACCAGAAGAGCGGTCCGGGCCCCGGCCCCCTGATGAAGGAGCGCTCGCCCCCGGGACCAGAAGAGCGGTCCGGGCCCCGGCCCCCTGATGGAGGAGCGCTCGTCCCCGAATCAGCAAACACAAACCGACGAGCTGCCGCCATCTTGATGACAAATTGATGTCCAATAGTTCTAGAGTTTCTCTCTCTGGAGTCATCCATGACTTTCATCGTATTTGAGACGTATTTCATAGTTTTTGGTTTGTATGTATGCATTCAATAGTTTTTATTGACATGTGAATTTTTTTTAGATAGATTACGTCTATGTGTTTACGACTTGTGAGGAGACAACGAGTGAAAGTTATGCTTGTCTGAGGCGCGTTTTATGTTTGACTTGGTAGAATATTTGACTTGAATACCAGCCATCCCGTTTTAGTTAAAGCTTTTTTACGAATGCCTCACCAGTACTTGCAACAATTTGTCATAAATTGCAATATTAACTTGAGGAAGTTGGCGACCTCTCTGCTAGGCTTTGGGAAGAGATCAAAATAAAGGTTATTGATTTCTGCATATTTTGAATTCATATTCTATTACATTAGTAATAAAATGCAACTCACAAAGTTTTTCTGTGCAAATTGTTACTTTTGAGTATTTTCTCTTTTTTTGGAGACTGCAACAGGCCTGCACAGCCTAAGAATGTTTTGTTCTCCTCCTGGGTCAACGCAGCGCTCTCTCTCTGCACGCCCTCCTAGCAGGGGCGAGGCGGGGCAAAACTTGAATCTCAGAAGTTCGGTAGGTGTAAGAGACTCAACGCAAACTGGAAACCATGGAAAATAAGGTGTTAACCTATTCTTCTCTGATATTTACAACGCTTCCCGTGTATATTTCGAATGTTGAATGTTACTATTTTCTCCCATGGAATTGCATTGTTGCGATAGCATCCAAGTCTCATTACATGCATAAGAAAAAATGCACATCACAGAGCAGCGAGAGGCGATCGATCAGCGCTCTCTCACGCGAGGACTGGTTGTTAGCTCACCTCGGTAGGGGAGGGGGGGGGGCGTGTCTCTGGCGCACCACAATGCGAACGCAGTTCGGGAAGAGACCTAATTTATGGGACGTCGTAAGGAGGCACAACCACTCGCTTTGTGTTGTGTAGCAGCATTGCGATTCTTGAACAGCAGCTTCGGCATTTTCTGCTTCACATCGCGAAGCAAGCAACAAAGAATTTGAAATCTACGGAAATACATCCTCCGTAGACTTGATTCCGAGCACCTCATGCATAATTCCAAATTAATTTCAGGGGCCTAGAAAATGTTCTATACCTAACACAATTTCATTTTCTTTGAGTGCTTAGTTACCAACACTAAATTCTCACCGAGCATTAGTTCTTATCACTATTGGTATTAGTTACCAACACAAATTCTCCCTTACACAGTATTAGTCCCCATCATTATTGGTATTAGTTGCTGACACAAATGTTTCCTCACATAGTATTAGTTCCTGGTACTATTAGTATTAGTTGCCAGCACTAACTTTCAGCCTCTGGGGCTGGGATAATTTTGTGATCGCTTCGGAGGCTGTGACGGTCCTAGCCATAGCCGGCTTCCTGTGACGATTTTAGCCTCAGACAGCCTTCTGTGAGAGTCCTAGACAGAGCTGGCCTTCTATGACGGTCATAGACAGAACTGGCCTTCTATGACGATCCTAGATAGAGCTGGCCACCTATGACGGTCCTAGACAGAGCTGGCCTCCTATGACGGTCCTAGACAGAGCTGGCCTCCTGTGACGGTCCTAGACAGAGCTGGCCTCCTTTGATTCCTGACCTGAATGCGAAGGCTGCGAAGCTCTTCCTGCCATGTTACCAAATGTGGCACCGATTGTCAGCGGTAAACACGGATATGAACACTAGTCGAACGGAAGAGACACATCGTAGACAACCGGCTGAGCAAATGCTTTCTGAATGGGCCGGCTTTTGAGCAGGAGACTACCATGCCCCAAGTCGGGGAAGACTACTATGCCCCGAGTAGGCAGGACGTAAATAAAAAACTCGTTTAGAATTCTTTTTAACATCCTTCAGTGGCACCACATCCTTCGTGGGGTGTGTAGAAGGAAAGAATAGTGGCAAATATAGACAACGTAGGGAATAGGACGTCCTCTTTAGAAATAATAATACACCAATATGACAACGAACTGTTACTCCAGCGTGTGCGACCAGGATCCCAAGCACACTCCAAGGCTCCCGTGCTGAGGTTATATATAATTTCATTACACTGAATCGCCCTTGCCAGCCAGTAACGGCGCAAATCTATTGGAAATTTATACAAAACTATTAATGACTACTGCATCAAATGTGGAGAGTGACAAACGTATGATTTAGATGTTATGAGCGAAGAAGAATGTGCATATATTCTAAAGAAATTACGTCAAGATTCCATTTAAGAGTTTAGAAACAGTTTAAGAGCTGTAGTGATAAATGGGAGCGGCTCCACTTCTCAAAAATCGTTTCTTTTTTAACCTTTCAACCTCACGAAATAGTTCGAGTTCATTCCTTGTTTTAGCACATAAAAAGCTGATAATTATATTTACTCGAGCCACTTGAATCTATAAAAGCGCCACGTTTCGATGGTACTACACATCATCAGGCTGAAGCAATACCGAAAAAAATTCAGTCTCACTATACAATTCCAAAAGAGCTATATCTAAAATCGACTAAAGCTATAAAAGTGTCAGTAATGATGTGTAATACCATCGAAACGTGGCGTTTTTATAGATTGAGAGGCTGGAGTAAATACAATTATGAGCCTTGTGAATTAAAACAAGGAATGACGTCGAACTATACTATGAAGTACTTAAGAGGTACCTATTTTTATATGTGATACGATATTTTAACTTTCGTTTTTGCCGTTGGTACAAAAATTGTTTCTACCCTAAAAAGATTTGTCGACCTGCCACGCTCCGCTGTTATTTTCATAATATGTTATTGCTTGAGTCACCGATTACAATTTGCTCGACCATGTATTCAAATGAAATTCTGAAACTGTTCAAATATTTTTTCCCCCTCCTCATCTCCTCCGTCCACAATCACGCCATGGCTCTGTCACTGTGTAATCATGGCCGCGGTTTGCGCGCCATTAATCGCTTTAGGGATTTGCTCACGTATTCTTCACTCTTTGTTTTTGAACGCGTAATTCCTTGTAATTGATCTAGTTAATCTGCACCGACTTCAATTGAAAGCCAGCGACTGAAGGCATCATTAAGAGAAGATTTACTCCACAGAAGAACAAGTCAATTCTAGGTCAGTCTTCATTTCTTAGCTTCCTCAGCATTCTTTTATATTCCTGTACGACCCAGAGTGCTCACCGCACGACTAAGACCCCAATTAGCAGTAATTGAATTCCAAGAGAGGCTCTCTAACAGTTCGAGTACCGTGATGCGGGGCTTAAATAGATCGTCCAACTCGCAATCCAAGCGGTCGCCTCGCGTGACCAGCACATGCTGACTCCGTACAGGTCTGCAGGCGTGTGGTGAGTGCTGCGTGTAGTGTGTGCTGCGTGTGGTGTGTGCTGCGTGTGGTGTGTGCTGCGTGNGTGGTGTGTGCTGCGTGTGGTGTGTGCTGCGTGTGGTGTGTGTTGGCGAGGGGCGATCTGGAGCCATAATTGACCTCTCAGAATGGCAGCCCTGAAGCCTTAGCCTTATCCTGAGTTGAAAAAAGGTTGCATTGCAGTTGGTACAGAATGATGTGGATCAATTGTTACAGACATAGGATTTACGAAAGTGTATAAAAAGCTTCCTATAAAGGTCTATAAGAAGGTAATGCTTTACTTTGCATATTCCGTACATTGTCAGTAATGTAAACCTTACATACAATGTATAGTGTCAAGATGGATGTGGAGAGCCGCACGTTATACAGCAGAGCGTCAACGATCAGCCAAGCGCTCTGATCACTACGCAGAGCTGAGGCGTCTCCAGCAGCCGTCATTTGCCGTAAAATCAGCGCTGGCTCGTCACGAGGCCTAAGAGCTCGCCAAAAGCAGCCCCTGAGGACGGTCGCCCTTAGCAATGGAGCTCGGCGGGTATTCACTTGCACCGTCAAAAGCGTCTCACCTTTTCTGCTCATTCTAGAATATTTATCTTTAACGTTGAAAATTCAACTTAAATCTACAGGTAGATAGAAAAATATATTTTTTGATACATTATACTACTTCAAAAATGTCTGTACATGGTAGGCGATTCAGAAATTTTATATCCACATGTCAGAAGAATATTTTTTCATTCATAAGCTCGCAATACCGGCAAAACAGCTGGGACCTGACGGCCTAATGCCTCCAGCTCGCGACCGCCTGGTGCGCCACAACAGCGCTTTCAGAAGAGCTCATGGGAATCTAAGAGGCTTCCCTCGGCTTCTCTCCGCAATCCCGCCATCGGACCTGCAGGTCTATTCAACCATTGTTGTTGATCATGTATCATTCAAAAGAACTTCAAAACAGGCTTGCTGCTCTGCGAGGTGTCTTTGTACGCTTCATTCGCGTGCATGTGGAGGGCGGCTCCCTGCACGCCGTGCTCGTGAGTGCCCTGAGATGCACCAGCGCTGCCCAGTGTGGGAGGTGTCGAGGTCGCAGGACTCGGCACGACAGTCTGCAGCGTCACAGTCTCATGTACCTCCCAGCCCACAGTCTCATGTACCTCCCAGCCCACAGTCTCATGTACCTNTCATGTACCTCCCATCTCACAGGCTCATGTACCTCTCAGTGAAAAGAACTGGGAGCCCACTGGGAGGGGGGAACAATGACCTGTCCTCCACACCCAGGCTGGCCGTGCTGTTGTGGCGCAACATTGCGCATCTCTTCATAGCTCAATGCCACAGAGCAGCGTACTCTCTGCTCTGCTCCCGCCTCATTTCAAACTTAACTAATCTATATGTTCTTCACACATCGGGGATTATGCAAAAACGTAAAAACTCCTTTATACTATACAGTGAAGGTTTCAAAATGTCTGCTTACATGTTAGAAAGATAGAAATAATATTTGCAGAAAATAAGACTCTCGTACAGACTTCTCCTCTTGCTGATAGCGGTTCTGGTGAGGTTGCTGCTGTCACCACCGCGGTAGCGTTTACATTTCAAGTAGGAGGATGAATTTAGGAAAATTAATTCTATACTTTATTATATTTGAAGTGTGAAGTAAAAAATTACTAAGATGCAAAATTTTCTTCGGGCAAACATAGTGGACGACAGATTTGAAACACGCCTGCAGAAGAGGAAGCGAATTAACTGTCAACACGATGCGAATTAATATTATGGGAAACGAGGGCGCGAAAGTTTAGTTGCTGTAGATGGGACATATTGAACTTTTGAATAAATATTGACGGCAGACCGGGGCGCGGAGCAGCCAGTGTTGACATTGCATTAGGGGGACGATATTTTGATGGAATTGTTGGCTTTAGTTGTGACGAACTGATCCAGGGGTGCATTTGGCCGCCGTCCTTCAAGGGACAGCGGGAGAGCCATTGTTGTACTCTCCCACCTCGTGGACTGCTTATGTGAGCGGAGTATACTTTTACTCAGTAGAACTTCGGGCAGCTGGCGCACGCTCATCTGTTAGTGGTGCTGGTGTGCCAGAACTGCACGTGTTTAACGGTGATGGTGTTCCAGAACTGAGCGAGTTTAGGGGTGATGGTGTGCCAGAACTGCACGTGTTTAGCGGTGATGGTGTACCAGAACTGAGTGAGTTTAGGGGTGATGGTGTGCCAGAACTGCGCGTGTTTAGTGGTGATGGTGTGCCAGAACTGAGCGAGTTTAGGGGTGATGGTGTGCCAGGCTCTCGCGTTGACTGCCGTCGCGAATGTCGATTGAAGCGTCGCTCCCAGGTCGAAGTCAAGAGTCGAAGTGTACAAACCTAGTGTATATCTAGAAAGTGTGCTTGTGTATGCATTTCGAGTGAAGTTA
>VOMN01100697.1:0-10659 GCA_014899125.1 Orchestia grillus
TCAATTCGAACTCCGATGTACTTTTTTGTGGGTCACCCTGTAGTTATTTGAAATTGGGTTAACTTTTTTTGAGGCACCTGTATAAAAGTACATGGATGTAAGTATAGGGGAAGAAAAAGAGAAAACTCACAGCTGTTGAATCATGTACCTATTTTGAGCCAACGATTCAGCAGAATTTAACACCTCTCTGGGTAAAAATTTAGGCGTTTTTTGGTGAAATCATATCCAGCAAGGGAGCTCATCGTAAAACATCGAATTTAAAAATCATTCTAGATCGACTCAATTTCTCGACACGAAACGTTTCGAAAAAAGTTGAACGTCTAAGCTTCGGTGTCCAAATCTTAGCCACCACTCTAAGCTCTTTTGTTATATCGTCCAAAAATCAGGAAAAAATAAAGCTCAAAGGTGGAAAAGAAATAAAAAAGATAACTGGAGGCGATAAAGAGAAAGTCTAAAGAATAAATTGGATCTGATTTACTCAAGGATTTTATCCTTAAAAAACAGAGATTCCGTGACTGGTCGACTCCCTCATCCGTACCCTAGGTGTCTCGACATCGTCAGAACTCAGCAACATGTGCCTGTCAACGGCTTTATTACTTCTCTTTGACGTCAAGACGCTGGCAGCCGTCCAACTCATAGTAGGATAAGCAGGTGGTGTATCCCTGCGAACTGCATGGGTTTCTCAGAATGAGAGTGGATACTTGGACTCGCGCCAGCATGGCTGACCGCCAACTCTATATTCAGTCATTACAGAGCTCGAGCTTTAGAACATTTCCGCTTTGAGTACAGAGAAGCAATTGTTCTGATGTCGAGGGACGGCTCCAAACAACTAATGCTTGCTTTACATTTCTGCTGAAGAGCCCAGCAGCTAGCAGAAAATTAAACTTAACGAGTGGGTGTTATTTTCCGTGCGTGGCACCCAGGTATTCACATGCATTGGTGAAGGCATTTCCCCCTGCTGGCGCGGTAAGGCCCGGTTCAACCATGAAAAGGTCATCTCCTTCATTGGGCACTTTCATGTCACAAAACTTCGTTTCTTGCTGTGGTCATTTATAGAGAAGGCTACAAAAAATTAGGAATATCTTTTGCAAGGAGCAATTCATTTTTATTCTTCGAGTGAGATTCTATTGCTTATGAATTTGTAACAAAGAATAATTATGTCGTGAGAGAAAAATGGATATAAATTTTCTGAAGAACACCTCAATTGACAGTAGTTGTTTGAATTATTTTTCATTCATCTTTTAGTTTTAGAAATTTCAGCCCCGAAAACGAATTCTAATTGAAACGGTAAAGAACGCAAGTTGTCGTACAGTGTAAGGACAGAAAGAATCAGTTATCCTGGGCGCTACCCTCCGAGTGCCCTAGCGGAGTGCTTGCCTTGGGGAAGGAATCTTGAGCCCCACATTCATCACAGAACTAATTATAAGTTCATAATTATTAGGATAAATATAAATTCATTCGTTGGAATAAAATTCACTTCCTTAAATGTTTAACCTTGCTTTTAACTTGGCCTTCGGATGTACCTGTGCTTGAGCTCACCTTGACAAGCCGTGTTCACGCGAAGATTCAAGTTGTGGGTTTAGCCAATGATAAAAAATGACTATATAGTTTAGGCTGAAAAACTCGAAGAGGGAATATGATCGCATACGTTTGCTGATATTTTCATCCGAATGTTTTTTAATGGCTCTACGGTGTATCACTCTGAGATTAGAGGAGTAAAAAATCTTCGGTCGATGACAAATTTAAAAAACTATGATTGACTGAATGTTGTATTTACTTCGAGCTTAAGTTATCATCTTTCATAAAGCGATAAAGAATTGCCTCTTAAGGAAGATTTAAATGTATTCTAGATACAAAGAAGGCGACAAGTTTTCAGTTGATTTTACACAGCTTGTACTTCGAAGAAAGTAGTGACGAACCTGCTAGATAGTCTTTGGTCTGTATTGAGGCACAAAAATAAATCTTTCATAGGTTAACAAATTCAAATAAAAGTATTCAGTCATTAT
Organism: Orchestia grillus; assembly: GCA_014899125.1. NCBI lineage: Eukaryota > Metazoa > Arthropoda > Malacostraca > Amphipoda > Talitridae > Orchestia > Orchestia grillus. The sequence goes on from VOMN01100697.1 coordinate 2,007, forward strand.
GATGGCAATCAAACTAGAGTGTAGAGAATATATCACTAAGAAAATTCACGAAAAAGAGTTATGACAACATTATGTTTTTAACGACAGCATTTTTTACTAACGAGTCAGTGTTTGATTAAGGCTCATCTCAAAAGTGATTCTAAACAAATGTTTTCATCAAACATTGACTTTTTACTTAGAGACGCTGTATCGAAAGGCCTAATGTTACCAATAACTCTTGCCTGCTAATTATCTAGCAACATTAATTTACTGAGGGAGCACACTTTTTTTATGTTTTCTCGGAAGCCGAAGCAAAAAGGCTTCTCGTCTTCGATCATGATACAAAGAGCAGATAAAAAGAACCCATTACACCTCGGGACAGCCCGAGAGTCAGGGAGGTCACGGCGGGGGATGGCTTGGCAGAGCACACAACCCTCGTGTTGTCCTTTTTCTGAGGTGCGGAATTGTTTTGCCTGAGATCGCTGTCTGATGTCGTCCCGCCTGCGCATCGCAGATTATAGAAAAAAATTAGCGAAGCTGTTGTTTTTATTCCTTGAATTTAGTTGAGCTTCAATGTAGAAATGTGAAAGAGTATTTTCCAGCTCGTTCTAAAACACAATTATTCTTTACTATTACTATTAGCATGGTAGTTCTAGTTTTTCAGCTGTTTACGTGTGCTAATGTAAAACTTTACTTCCATACTTTACCTTAGTATATAATGATAATGCGTAATTATAATGAAAAGTATTGTAAATCACCGGTCATGATCTGGGTAGGTGTTTCTGCAAAAGGAAAAATTCCCCTGTTTGTGTCCTAGGGAGAGAAAATTAACGCTGAAACTTACAAATAGCATATCCTGGAGCCAGAGGTGAAGAACCTTAGTGAAACCATGTTCCTAGGACGTCAGTTTCTTTTCCAACGAGATGATGCACCTGCTCACACTTCCAAACAAACTCAAAGATGGTTCAGGGATACTTGTTCAGAACTTCTTAACCCAAAAGAAGGGTCTCGTTCGGGCGCTGATCTGAACCCAACAGAGGCGTTTTTCTCGGAAAGTAATGTGAGCAGAAAACCTCATTCAACAGTGGAAGAATGAAGAGAACGTTGCCACGAGAACAGGCCACTTTACTGATGGATGCGGTGAGTGCGTCAGTAGAGGCAACTCCAAAGTGCTTGAAGGAAGTAGTGAGGAGGAGAGGAGGATTTATTAAATAAAATTGTACCCATGTTATCTTAGGACTATTGTGTACCTGTTGAAACAAATTTCATGTTTTTAAATTATTTTCTCTGTAATTATAATAAAAAGTATTTCTTGCAGGACTTATGTGTCATTTTATTTGCTACATTAGGAAAATAATTCCTATCATAAACCGTTCATTGCCATATGTGTACAGGGTGGGCCAAGAAAAATATTCCTCAATATTAGCACATTGATCGCACCGTGGGGAGATGGGCTTTGGCGCATTTGTTGTGAAGTTATGTCTTATCTTACCAGCTTTAAATTTTTTATTGTCGACCATTTACAGCGCCTACACATAAATATTCGCACAACTCTATTTTTGATGCATTTTGAAAATTTCGAGCTCTGGTTTTGGGTGGAAAGTACAGGTGGTTCAAAAGACTTATATTTACCAAAATATTTACACAGAGTGAAACAAAATTTATTGAGAACCAAAAAATTCAAGAAGAAAAAAAATGTATGTATGTGATAAGAAACAAAGCTAAAAACAAGTCTTTAGTATTTAGTGGCGTGACTTTATTTGTAATAACAGCATGGAGACGATTATTGTACCTGGAAACTAACCTTCGACACTCCGTTTCTTGTATCTTGTTCCATTCTTGTATGTGATTCTTGGACTCATTCATGTGATTCACAAATCAACAAGGTTCTTTGAACGCATTCGATGCACAGCAGTTTTGAATATTCGCCTCAAATTTTCAAAGGAATTGAAGTCAGGCGGTTGGCTACGCCACGGAAGGACACTTATTTTCTTATTTGCAAACCACCCTTAGAATATTAACACATATTTGCGATATTTTTCGTAAGAATATTGACACATGGTCAACATTCAACATGTCAACGAGCCCATTTCGTTGCGATTGATGGTTTTTGAGTAACTAATGCGTCAAAATTGGGTAAAATTTGGTTGGCCTCACACATAAATATATACATTGACTGAGAAAATTATGGTACACTATACTTTAAGCCCTGTACTGAGTGAATTCTATTAGGGATCAGGCAGCATTTTGCTTCGGGCAGAAAACAAGCTGTAATAAGGCTGCATTTTCTTGCTAAAAAAACAGCAGCATCCTCATGAAGGTAGATTTACAAATTCATATAAACGGCAGAGGTACTGATTTCACTACAGGAATTGTCGCCGGAAAAGTCACATGAAGGACGTTGCTTAAGGAATGCTTACAAATACAGAATTATAATTTTTAGGTAGTATTTTAGGTACGCGTTTCTTTTCAGAGAATACCAAAAAGGAACTACGGTGCATTTGAACTTAAAACAAGAATATAAAAGTTAATCGCCACACGAGGCAAAATAGCCACATTCATCGAACGCGTTGGCGTTAAAGAAAATTGTATACAGGAATTTTCTACCAATGTACATAAACCTTCGAACAAAACCCATGCCAATTCTTCAGCTGAATTTTCTAAGAACGAAACTCTGACTGGTCCTTTGGAAGTGGACTGCTGTTGATCCTTAAATCTGTGTCATTCATAAAGAAATATGAATTTGAGACGTCCGTTCTTCAATAAGTTTTAAAATAATGAGGTGCTGGTGAATTAAAATATTGGTGTATTGTATCAAATCTAGATCTAGGGGTGTATCGCATCAAATCTAGATNGCATCAAATCTAGATCTAGGGGTGTATTGTATCAAATCTAGATCTAGGGGCGTACTGTATCAAATCTAGATCTTGGAGTGTATTGTATCAAATCTAGATCTAGAGGCGCATTGTATCAAATCTAGATCCATAGACGTATAGTATCAAATTTAGATTTAGGAGTATATTGTATCAAATCTAGATCTAGGGGTGTATTGTATCAAATCTAGATTTAGTGGTGCATTGTATCAAATCTAGATTTAGTGGTGCATTGTATCAAAAAGTAAACTGTGAAAAATGTTCCGGCGTGATGCCCTTGCCTCGCATCATCATGAAGACTAACATTAGCACAGCTTGCAATACCGGCCTGCTTGGCAGTTCCAACAAGTATTTCTCGCAGCATTGGTCGTGAGTGTCGTAGTTTCAGCGAAGGTTTACAGGCAGCACCGCTCGGCACGTCTGCAAATCGCGCCCGATGCACTGTAGTCACGAGGCTGTGTACATCGGGGGACTTGGCTACTTCACGAGCTATCCTCTTTTGACGAGTACGGGCTCTATGCGGCCGATTTTTATATCATCTTCAGGTTACTCTAGTCTGTGAGGTTTTTAACGTCAAATATCTGATAATTAATTGATTGTCCGTCATCATTCATGTTGAATACATGTGTCACACTCGTTTTCCGGTCAGATCAGGTTTTGGAGATACAAGCCCTTATTAGAATTATATACCTGTATTTTAACACGACTGATTATCCAGGTTAACCAATCACCAAGCGAAACATGGAACTGAATTATGGCATACTAAATTCAGAGATGTTACACGTTGCATAAAAGAAGCTATTCATAGACGAATGGTCTTTTGAAGGTCTCGCTCTCGTGCTAAGCAGCCACGGCATCTCGTTGCCATCACCAGCGGTAGTCCCTGTGAAAGTTAACATCGCACCGACCTCGGGAGCGTTCGTCCGTGGTACGAATGTCCTGGTGGAAGCGTTCTCTCTGCCCTTCTCTTAAATAAATTAAAATAAATGAAATGCCCATAGACACTTGAATACGAGATATTATACTGCGCATTTTTTGAGAACATGGATAATAATCAAGCATATTTTAAAAGCCTGACCTGAGGTGAAAAATAAATGGCATTTTATAATTCAGTAGTCACTGAATATGATAAATCAGTTTTAAAACCTGGGATTTTTGCGTGAAAGTTTTAAAACGTAAGCCAGTGTTCTCAGTACGCTCGAAAATGGTCGATCAATTAATACCAGGAAATGTCTAAAAAGGACTAAAATACGTAATTTAAGTTTTTAAATTCCAAATCAAAAATTCGACGTGTTTGCTAACCCAGAGTCGACAATACTAAAGACTGTAGGACAAAACGAGTTAACTCGTGCCGAAAAGGTTGACAGATTCGATAAGAGAGACTCCATCGAATGACGGAAATTTAGCGGAGAGCTGGTCTTTGGACTCACTTCGGGACAAGAATTGGAGAGCTGGTCTTTGGACTTACTTTGGGACAAGAATTGGAGAGCTGGTCTTCGGACTTTCTTGGACTTACTTTGGGACAAGAATTGGAGAGCTGGTCTGCAAGCAGCTAGCGCTGTAGAACAAGCTCTACTAATTTATGCAGGCGCGAACTGTCAGTGGTAAACTCTCGCTTTAATTAAAAGAGCGAGCAGTGAACTTTCGCTCCTCTTCAGCTGCCAAGATCGTAGACGACAGCCCAGGAGGTTCCGAAGAAATGCTTGGTCAACATTTCATCACGTCCCATGAGAAGTAACTGAAAAATTCACGAAGTAAATCAGAATTGCGGGAAAAATGTATGCAACTTACGAGCGGTTTTATCCATGGGATTTATACAGTCGGGTCATCCACGTATTGGATTATGGTAATAATAGTCACGATAAAGACATTAGGCAACGAAATGCAGTATCATGCTACTAAAAAAAAATTATTCAGTTTTGGTATGTGATTGTGAGATATTCTTCTATGGATGGCTGATGAAATATAAATTAGCATAAAACAATTAACGGTCAAGTATACTCGGGCAGAAAGCCAAGAATGGGTATTCTTTCTACTCAACGTGGCTAAGTGCGTATCTCTGACGCTGAGGTCGAAAAAATAAACTGTCGGTACACGAAATAATTTGTAAAATTTACCCTTTATCGTCTTGCATGAATAATTCAAAGGAATAACAAGTTAACTAGCTTGTAACTTCATATCGGAGTTACAAGAGGATAAATAAATATTTTTCAGTAGTAGCAGCGCATATAATGAAGCAAAAACTGACCAATATTACACAAGATTATTCTAGAGTCCTCTTGTGTAAAATCTGCTTACTTTAATGGAATAGAACTGAGTTTCAATTATCCCAATTCCAAGTTGTAATTGCCCACAGAAATCAATAATTTCACGAGTTTCCTATGGTCTCCCCTATTTTAATGATATTTTCTTTAAGCGATGACACGTAAATGCAGAGGAGCGACTACAATCAATAATATTTGTACCGTACTGAATTTTTCAACAGAAAAATGCAGCATATAAATATTGCATTTGTAACTAATGGCAGTTTAAGCCTTTCAGCTAAAGATGCATTTTCACCACATGTGCACAAAAAACAAAGGTGAGCTACATTTAACCCTATACGTATATGTGAACTGGTTGACGGGAAAAACACAAGACTTTTTGAAAACCCAGAAAGTAAAAAGTTCAGGTTCCTAAGCCGCAGGTTTCTTTGTTATCCCAGCAATCCCAGAAGCCTAAGGGAATAGCCTATAATGTCAGTTATCTTGGGACAGGACTGAAATAGTATAGATAGTACTAAACAGAGCGAAAAGTCAACCAATTGCACTACGTTTAGTAAAAATGAAATTCAGTACCTTTTCTTAAAATCCGAGGAGGTTGAGTAAACATTTACCTGTACAGAAATAGCTCAGATGTACAATGTTATATTGATATTCTGGCATTCAAGGTTTGTAGTAATGAATAAGTCTTCTATAACTCGTATTTGTTTCTATAGGTACAGTTTTTCTCAATGGAAAATAAGGAACAGCAGTAAATGAAGAGCAGGGAAGCTCAATCAAACTTCAGTATGAATTTCATACTCATTGTGCATAGATCAGGCACCTACATATTTACCGTACACTGCACTCCATCAAATGATACTTCATTCACCTTTCTTCAACTTCTCATGCTTCTTAAAGCCTTTGAGCGAGCACCACAGGGTCATCTCAGTCTGGACTAAATTTTGCTGGCTATTATAATACTATTTACTTTTCTTCGCTACACAACTGTCGCGACTCTTTTGGAACGCTAAGCCAGGGAATTTTGTGCATCGGACACCACACTAACCGAACGGATTGAAATGAACTGTTTAAATTTTAATGTATGTATTTCTAGTTGCGTATGAGCAACTGAGTTTAGTTTTGAATAACTTCAGCAGACTCTTTACGCGTTCAGGACTCAAAAAGTTAAAAGGATCCTTGGTAGAGCTTACACCTTGAGACAAAACAGAAAACTAAGCAATACCTGAGAGCTCGCTAGGCTCAGCGTGGGGTCATCAGCTCCATCTCCATTGGACATGAAAAGGAACCACAGACAAGCACAAGCCAAGGCTGACCAAATTGATGCAAGGAAGCTCGGGGTCAGTTCACACGGTGCTACCGTCCACATGTGCGCCTTTCCCGCTCGAATTATTTGCGCGTTTCATGCTACAAAGTAAACGTTTCCATACTCTAAATCTGAATTTGAGTAGCAGCCGAGCACATAATCGTCAGTTTATTGAAAATAATTAACTGAAGTTCGAAGATTTCAAAGCGAATTATAGCCCAACTGCTTATCTCGTTGTATGATACGTAACAATTCTATTATGAATTATCATTGTCTGAAAAATGTTATTTGTGAGGGCTTGATATGAAGTAAAAAATTTAAATTTAGAAATGAATAGCAATTTGCTCTAGGTATTAACACACATCAAGCAAAATGCAATGGACATCGGCTTTATAAACCATCACATTAGATTTATTCATATCATTCACAAAACACGATACTTTAGCAAGAATGAAGATGAATACTCGTCGATTCGTGCCTTAATGACGTGAATGAAATATTTTGGGCTAGAAAACACATAGAGATTCAGTCATTCCTGGTGACCGACACGCACAAATAAGTAGCACTCTACTCAGACGGAACTGAGAGAACGTTGTTGGCCCAGTAGCTGTTGATGCCAAAACCGCATTTGGTTATTTTAACGAGCCAAGAGTGTACAATTGCTCTAGTGCTTAAAAATTTCTCTGAAATTAGAGTTTATAAACAGAAATTTTCGATTTCATCAAAAACTAGAGTACTTTTTAAAATTGCAAAAATAATTCTATTCCTTAAATATAACAAATCATAAAAATATTACTGCATGTAACGGTCTAAAAAGTATAGACGAAGGCAAGGTGGTAGATAACCGTGTTCAAGACATAAAATAGCTTTCAATCTGTTGTTAGAGCATAACAACGATGTCAAATTTCATGAAAGTATTCCTAGTCCTCTCCTAGAGCGCTCAATCGAGGGCTCTAACATCTTAGCCGAACGTAGAGACAACGGTGGCAAGTAGCACTAAAGAACGACGTGTTGCTGTCTCCCCAGTTCTGCGCACACGAACTGCAACGTGTACGCGTCACGAGTTTGCTGCACACGACGTGTGAACAAGCAGCGTTCATGTCTGCAAGATTCTCTCCCCTACATGTGCGCTTTAACACAGACATGAACGCAGCTCTTTTCACACTTACATAGGTCTACGTACATGTACGTCTCGCGCCACACGTGTGTTTGGAAGTTGGAACAGTTCCCATGTATCATTAGTAGATTTGTTGCTGTTTAAAGGTGATTTGGTGGATGTATGGGAGTGACGGTGTGCGTAAAATGAAAAATAAAAAGGTAAAAATTTTTGCCTTTATTGTACGCTTTCTTAACTGGCTTATCAGCTCTTAAAAACTCAAAAGAAAGAATAACGTGAGAAATTAGAGTCTCGTTGTTCTATCTCATTTTATGTAGCATTTAAGCGTGAAGCTAGACAGCAAAATACAAACTTCAATAATCCGACACACATGTGTACATGATGTATACCATCTCTAGAGTTACACCATTTCCTGGATCCAGAATTAAAAACAGAATAGGTTCGACCTCTGTTCAAATCGGTGACTCACAGTCTCTAAGCACAAAATTTTGGTTTGGGTCAGACAGATAAACGTCACAACCAAATTGTTCTTGAGAAATAAAAGAAACATTAGCCCCCAATGGTGAAACAACGATACTGTTACTTGAAAGTCTCACATTAATAGCGATCTGCTTTTTCAAGCTTGCAAAAGCCGATGAGTAAAAATGAACCCCTTATCTCCCTGTGTGCTCTGGCATTCGAACACATTTGATGGCACGAGAGGCAGCAGGGCGGCCAAGCTTCACTGGACAGCGTGCGCGACCGAGCGGTCAACACTTTAAAGTGTACCCTATCTACACTTGTACCTCGCACTGAAAACTTTTCAATTATAGGGTTTTACAGGTGGGATTTTTAAAACTGTATCAGGTGCTGTATGCAGCGCACAAATGTAGTACGTGACAATTCCAGGACCTGGGAGGTCCAGGACGCCCTACGTGTACTCGCCGGGTGCACTACACTTTGATATCACTCCGCTCAGCCCCATCTGAGCTCTAACGGTTGTCAATCTCTCGGACACAAATACAAGCGGTCCTCTGGATATGACGTTCATATTTCACGCACTACCTGATGTGTGTTTCAGGTGTTCGAAACATAGGCTATGTTGTGTGCCTCCTCGGTTGATGAATATTTGAATTAA
>VOMN01100713.1:0-21731 GCA_014899125.1 Orchestia grillus
GATAATAAAACTGAAAACTAAGCCTCCAGTTAGGTTGATCATTCATCGCTTAATTTCGAGTCGCTGACCGTTGCAGCGTGGGTTTGATGCGCTGATATTGAGAGCGCAAAACAAGTTTCTTAATTTGGATTTGTACACGGCAGCGTTGCGCCATTCCGCAAACGGGAAGATTTTCAGCAAATCACAGAGCTACAAGAAACCTCGGAGTCAACCCGAAAAATGTCTTGCTCACAGACATGACAAAGCGAAGCTAAATTCAAACGTCGTTAAGATATCTTCTAATTATTCTGTCCAGTTGTAACGTATTACTCTCTATCCTCGTCGAGAACATGAATTATTGATCCAAGCTAAAAATATGTTGGTAAAATCGTGTGGACATATGAAGGGTTTTGTCAGATAAATGGCTCCCGAAAAACCGGGAAGTGTTATCGTTTTCTGAGAATGATTTTGAGTGTATATATTACAGAGCAAAATTTCAGAACGTACTTAGAGTAATTCGTGAAATGCAGAAATTATCAACTTCTAAGGTTAACAATGGAAGAAAATGTTAGATTATACAAAAAAATACCTCCCTAAATGTAGCTTGATTGAAACTTTACTTCAACAAAATGCCACGAATAAGTACACACACTTTTTGACTAATGCGTTCGACGATGCGTAATATTCGAAATATTGTTGCATTTTTGGAAATTGCTTTGATTGCAGTTATGTAAAATATAGAATGCACATTCCTAGAGTTAGATATACACAGTTTCTCTAACTCATCACTAATAAAGTACAGGATTTTTACGATTATCTTTCGAGATGCAACTTGATCAACAGCCGATGTTTACAGTGTTTCAAAAAATGTTCCTGCTTTCGCATTGCTTATTTCACATTTCTCATTTTTGCCCATCGTGCGACAATCATAAGCAGTGACGGACTAGCGGTTAACATTTGAAAGACGAAAGCTCGTCGTAGGTACAAAAATATCTCGTAATGGCAGTAACGGTTCACGAGACAATTCCACAGTAACGAATGTCCAATTCACTCCCCACACCCCTGCCTTCGCAGGAAATCGGTTTGCAGCCGATGGTAAAGATCAGTATTTATAAATTCGAAATTTCAAGTGAAATGCTCCTCATTGATGACGAGTCCATTCGCTCGCATTGTGAGCTAAATTCTGAAAATAATATAGTGGAAGTGAAACCCAAATGGGGGAACCCAAATGGCGCAATCCAAATGGCGCAATCCAAATGGCGCAATCCAAATGGCGCNTGGCGGAACCCAAATGGCGGAACCCAAATGGCGGAACCCAAATGGGGGAAACAATACAATGGAAACAATATGGTGGAGACTGGATGATGTAAATAATTCCCTTGTTTCCTAGCGCTAATTTACCTGCTTTAGAAAATGATGTTATAGTTTGTTTCGAACATCCAAATATACGTTTCCCACCGCAAATCAGAACTATGCGAACACTGTAAACGTTTTTATGCAAGTAGCATGAAATTCAAATTTTCATACATCAACAATTCTGAACTTTTCCCGAACAATTAACTCAGCGGTAGCTCATTTCAGAGTCGAATTTGCTTCCAGAACTCGAGCGACGTTCTAATTCGAACTTTTCTCGATATCGGGAACCTGAGCGGGGTCAGCCGTACCTGACGAGAGCGTGTACTGTATTATACTTAAAAAATTCGTAAGTGCGGGCGGAATGCTTTCCATCTGCACCGCGTGTTGCGAACATGAGTGGACAGCTTCTTAAATCGGTTTAAACTTGCCTTGAGGCACTCGAAACTCCTTAATTAAGGTTGGATCTACTCGTGGAATAAGCCAGCTATCTTACTAAGACGAGTTGAGTTTTGACCTGCGTGCTGTAGATTCAGAATAAACAAAACTATCGCAGTTGGAAAACCAGCACATAAGAGAACATGATGTATGAAAAGTTGATGTTTTCGCCCTAGGAAAACAGTGGCTCATGTGACGGTTGTCTTCTATTCAAAATTTCGTGTTCGTCATTATCACAAATTCATCTACCTTAGGAAGACCATAAAATTACAACACTCGAGTACAGCACTTTGAATAACAACATTAAATTAATTTTACTTAAATTACGCAGTTCTACAGATTCCGCTATAAGAACAAATCTTCCATAAACGATGACTATCTCATTCAGCGTACACTCGTTCAAACTAATGTACAAGTTCTAGACTGTTTTCTGGACAAACTTGCAAGTTTCTCCTCGGAGAAATATAGTTATTTATTCTTTCTTTTTTTGACGGTGACGATGCAAGATTCCTCGCAGAGTATGACCAAAGTCTTGTCGCTTCAAAATTCTTTTTCGAAAGCACGAGGGTGGATATTCCATTGGCTATTTTACGGCACATTTTCTGCCGGCCTTATAAGGCATAACAAAGCCCATGCTCTCGCGTTGTTCTATTTTCATTCCGAAACAATTTTTTTTCTTCCGAGAGNATTCTGAGTAATCTCCAAACGTCAACTCACGATTATGCTGAAGTCTGTAATTCTGAGAACGCGGATCAGCGTTTGTGAACACGAGTGTGCAGGCCAATGCCGAGGAAATGTTGCCTAAGCTGTCATTGGCACGGCAATATCAACATGCAAATCCGGAAATCTTGTACATTAAAATTGTTAAAATCAAAAAGATTGCTCTTCGTAGCAATACGAAAACCTTACGTAAAGAAGATAATAATTATTGAGCATAAGTTGGTTAAGCTTTGCTTTTGTATGGGCAAATTATGTATTACTTTTTTTTTACAGATACGCAGTCGGTATCAAATAGCAGCCCAATTACTGCTAATTAAACTAAAATTTTAATTACCACTAACCGTCTACAATTAAAAAAACTGTGCCATAGAAGAGATGATGATCGAGCTGGAGCAGTCGGAAATGACGTGTTAGCCACTTTCTTTTGAAGAGAAAATGAAAATCCAGGCCGAAATAACTTCTAAAACATCATCTACAACGCTAATTCACCCTCTCGCTGTGCTGCTAAACACAGGCTGCAGGCTGCTACAGGCATCTCAGAGCAATGCCACGTTTCATAAAGCTAATAACCAGGGAAAACGCGGCGTATCAAGAAAGGGGAAGGTTGAACATCTTTTTAGCTCAATTTAGTCGTGATTTTTAACGTTCTAAAGAGGCTGTAAACTCTTGTCTAACTAACTAATTAGTGCAAACATTTCAGTCACGCAGAAAGCTTCGAGTAATCTGTATGGAGAGTGCAACAACGCTTTACATGAAAATATCATTATGAATCTTCCAGTCTGAAATATACTCAGGAATCTTGTGCATTGATTTTAAGGAGGTCAGCAGCAGCTGAAGTCGAATAATTGAAAGATTCCGATTCTCCCTGCATGAGCACGTGTGCCCCGCAGAATATATTCGTATTTAAGAATGCTGTTTCTGCAGGATTCCATGAAGTCATAGCACTTATTCGGGCCCACAAATAGCTAGATTCAAACTCCATTCTCCAACATCACAATAAGGCGCTCAATTCTTTTTCAAACCACATTGAAATTCATAAACCTGAACGCTCTACAGCTGCACAAATTTGAATTAAAAAAACACTTTTGGAATCCGAAATATGCATTCAGATGGAGCAGCACCATTGTCAGGAATGAAACCTAAACAGCTTACGTAAGGATAAATTGTACTGATCCATTCGTCTGCGTCCTGATTTTATTGGTAATACTTAAAGTTGGCAAGAAGCAAAGCTAAGCATTTCTTCAGTCCACTCAGGCAAAACTTTTCCAGAGGGCAATCAGTTGAAAAGTGCACGCATCCTGTCGTAAGGAGAACTTCTGCAACATTCGAGATGGAAATGGCTGTCGTTCAACCGAGAAAACTTCTCCAACTCTTGCAAACATAAATCATTTATTGGTCAATCAAACGAAAGTTCATGATGAAATTTGTCAGGTGTCCCGGGCATCAACGTAAAGGGCATCTTTAATTTGCGAGATGCTTAAATGTACACTTTTTGCACGTGCGCCGAATTGATATTATCGAATCGAATGGCTAATCGAATGGCTAATAGAATGGCTAATCGAATAGCTAATCGAATGGCTAATCGAAGGGTTAATCGAAGGGTTAATCGAGGGGCTAATCGAAGGGCTAATCGAAGGGCTAATCGAAGGGCTAATCGAATGGCTAATGGAATGGTTAATCGAAAGGCTAATCGAAAGGCTAATCGAATGGCTAATCGAATGGCTAATCGAATGGCTAATCGAATGGATAATCGAATGGCTAATCGAATGGCTAATCGAATGGCTAATCAAATAGCTAATTGAATCAAAATGGTAAATTTATTTCAGCCCAGAGTCTTGTCGATTTCACCGAGGCAATCTTCAGAAACTCAGATTTAGAAAAAAAAACAGAAAATTTGTGTGGACAAACATTCCCTCTAACGAAGCACCGTTTTTGCTTTACAATATGCAATGGCGTGTAGTCTTTGCTTGACACAAGCATTTCTACGATGAACGAAAACTAGCGACCGACGAAATTACTTTGCTTGAGACTTAATTCCTAAATAATTAAAGTTACATGCCCCGGTGTAGCACCCTAATTTATTCCGAAATAAAGCGTCCAAAACATCAATATCCTCCTACATTAAAGAAAATTGCGGTCTGCTGAACTTGATCTCGTGTCACGTACATGATATGAAAAGTAGGTACCTTGTTCAGAATTTTCACACAGAAAACGTGAGGAAAATAATGGAAAGTTAATGGTTTGGTGAAACGTAGATCGCTTTACAACCGAGGCTCATGATCTAGCCCCCTGGGGACGGTGGGACGATATGGCCGCGTCCTGTACTGCCCTCACAAACGGCCGACATATTTATGACGACCGACGAGCTCAGTTTATTGCGACGGCAATCGATCCTTGCCAATAGGTGAGTTAGTATTGAGAGTGTTGGTGCCAGAGTATTGAGAGTATTGGTGCCAGAGTATTGAGAGTATTGGTGCCTGAGTATTGAGAGTATTGGTTCCTTAGTATAGAGAGTGTTGGTGCCAGAGTATTGAGAGTATTGTTGCCAGAGTATTGGGATTGTGGGTGCCGGAGTATAAGGATTGTGAGTGCCAGAGTATTGGAACTATGAGTGCTAGAGTATTGGGACTATGGGTGCCAGAGTATTGGGACTATGGGTGCCAGAGTATTGAGAGTACGGGTGTGAAAATATTGATAGTATGGGTGCGAGAGTATTGATGTATAGATACAACAGTATTGAGAGTATGGATGTGAGAGTATGGATGTGAGAGTATCGAAGCAATTGTCAGGCAGTCCTGCAGTTCGCCACACGAGTCTTAATTAGAAGGAAAAATTCAAAGTAACAAGTATTATTACACTGAGACAACGTTTACAGTTGGCGACGCTCGAATACTCACTTAAGAAACTCATTCATTTTGACCCTGAACTTGAGATAGTATCAGCACTTGGACGAGGAACCACGGCACATGCGAAAATCTAATGAAAAATCCAAGTAAAGTTTGAGTTCTTGCCCATGTAACTGCACGAAGAAAAATTTCACAGCTGAAATTTTTCGAAACGTGGCCTATCTTTGCCCAAAAAAAAATTTTGTAAGGCAAATGACCGCTCGCACGTACATCCCATAACAGAACGTTTAAAACGCCTTTGTTTTTAACAAAAGTGAAAAATCTCTTGACAATCCATAGGTTATACGCAGCACTTCGGGTTGAGGAGCGGGATGGGGTCTCCGTCATCATTTTCTGTGGTTTCTGTCACAGACGTATGGGTGTCCTGCAACGTCGTGTATTAATTATGAAAATTACACATTTTTGGCGCCTCAAGCCTTTGGATTGAGAAGTTAAACTCTGTGAGCGACTGTTTGAGTTAGCTCCCATCGATTTGAACGTTAACGCCCCGTTTCTCGTTCGTTTGTGCTCGTTCTAACCCTAACGTTGAGCTTCTCGAGTTGTAAAAAGGTCAACGTGCTCTGTGAGCTACTCACAAATGAAACCTTTCTTCAAACAACCGATTTAAATGTAGCTTTTTACTTCAATTGATAAGCAAACGATCATTTCTAAAAATGTTATCAAAGGAATCTATGCCGAAACAATACAATTATTTTTTCATCAAACGTTCAGGAACTAAATTTTATTTCAAATTTTAAAAGCAGCACATTCCGATTCGCAACAATAAAATATCCAGCGGACTGCAAGCTTCAAAAGCCGAGGCGCCGCTGAGGCACACACGGAATAATTGAGCTCCTTCTTCTAAAGTTTTATCGTCTTTTACACTAAAAGAATTCTTCGAAATTCGATTTTCTGAGATGTAGGGATTGAGTGCTACCCAATACAAAGGCTCACACGCGCAGACACTTTGGACAAAGTTTACACACAAACACACGAACATTAAACACTCTACACACACGTATCAGCCGCAGCACACAGACTCTTTGAACGCAGTACAAACACACAGCACGCCTCTACACAGGACGCTACATACATACATACATACAGTACAAATAGAGGGAAAGTATAAAAGTCATCAGCTGCGAGCTAAATCATCTTCAAAGCTACGTCCGAGCGTGGATGAAATACAGGGGAGATGTCAAAGAGAATTGGTACAAGGACGTATTGTTAATCGGGACGTTCACACATACATGCAGTCATTGGCTGACGGAAAGCAAATAAGAGTTCTGCAGAGTACGGATTGAGAAAAACACCTCACAGTTCTATATGTACTCACTGTAAATTAAATTTAAATAATGTATTTTGAATTTCTTGAATTGTTCAAGATTTTCGCTTGCTAAGCCAATGATAAATGCTAACCAATAGATTTACCCGCTTAACTTGGGTATTTACTTTCCAAATGAATTGCTTCCCTCAGCGGCGAAATTTACCGGTGGTCGTGCGCAGCCAAATATGCAGCGTGTTGTCCTCATTGGACACAACAAAGTTACGCGACACTTTCCAGTAAAATCTACGTAGTTGCGGTGACGAATCAGATAAGACACAGCTCTGAACACCGTTTATAGAGCGTAACCGAATTCAGAGTTGCAGCACCAACTTTAAAATTTCAGAGTATCTAGTTGTAATTTTTAATTTACAGAATGTAAATTCCTAACTTTTAATCAACCTTAGATGGATTTTTAGCCTCGAATTTACGAAGCATGCAACTTCAACTTTGAATTTACGGAGTTGGCATTTTTCAAAATTGAATTTGCGTAGTATTTTTTAATTTTGAAAATACGGATTAGGCATTTTCAACCGTGAAATTACGGAGAATGATTCGCTAACATTTGAGTCATCAATTGAACATGAGCTCGTATCTCTGGGTGTAGCAAGCAGGAATTCCTTATTTTCGTCGAGTGTCAGTTTCAAGCACAAAAATGAAGACGTGATCTGCAGCCGAATTCCGATCAGCGTAAGCAAGGGCACCCTCCAGCGTGGCCCTCTGTCGAGGAGACCCCGAGCAGCAATAATTATGAGCGAAAACGGCAGCTGTTCAAGCGGGACCGGGTCTCCTGTCTGGACTAGCTTGATCAAACACAAACGTGATCAAAGTGACGCCGCTTGAGATTGCCTGCACCCTTTTTCCCCATAAGCCAAGCGTCATCATCAAAGTTAGCGAGCCTTTTATTTACTAAGTGAGAGGCAGATGAGACGACTCGAGATGTCTTTTTGGTAGAATAGAACTGACAGGAGACTGATTTTTGTAAAGCATGTTTTCAAGTTTACGATCCCTGAAGGAAAGGCCCGTCGAAAGTTTAGCACAAAAGCGTTTCTTTTGCACGGAGTCTCGAAATCAACCAAGAAAAATTCATGACTCAACAAGGCTGAACTAACATAAGAGAGTATAATGTGCCATGAATACCTCTGGACTCTCGATCCTTATTGGTCATCTTGTACTTGGGGTGCTCAAAAAGTTTTCATACAACTGCTGATATTTATGAACATCGCAAATAAAAAGGTCCTTTCTTAGCCTACGTGGATGATAAGGGCCGATGCCTAACTCCAGTTTCCTAAATTTATGGAAGTAGGCTTTCCAAATGTTCGGCTTCAAGTATAATTATAGAAAAAAAGATTCCAAGGTTAGTTTGTTTGGAGCTACCAATCCACATGAAATATGATACCAAAAGAGAGCTAAACATGAAATCACCATTCAGTACGGACTGTAGAAAACGTGGAATCCATGCACAGGTGCGTTACCTCACAGGTTTCCTTGTGCATAGAAACAACAAGTTAAAAAGGAAGAGGAAGGAAACACAAAAAAGAGAAGGCAGAAAACGATTGAAAATTGAAAGAAACGAAGTGGGCACGAAAAACAGAAGTCCCCGAAGGCTTATCATTAGCTTAGGTGAGCTAACAATGCTTCCGCGGGGTCGTCGGTCGTAGGATAGATGAAGTTCACTAACCGAGCTCTCCTGCCTAGCCTACGCCTCCTGAGGGCTATGATTATGGAAACAAAGCTCGCTATCTGAAGCGCACTCTATAACAAAACGCAGTAGCAAAAGAAAAAAACTCGACCTTATGTTGTCCTTCCACTTACCTAAGGGTAAGTGTAGTGCATGAAAAGAGTAGTTTAATCATTTACTATAAAGTATAAATGGTTTGTTCATAGTTCCCTAATTTTGACTCCGAATACACATTTTTAGTCAAATCGAAAACCCATGAGACAATTTGTATGGAACTCATTCGTTGTAAAAACAAAATTTCTTCTCACTAATTCCAAACCGAAATGACAACTCGAAAAATTGAGACCATCCAACAAGGTAACGCATAAAAATAATTAGGGTGTGAAAGTTTCTTTTCTGGCTTTCACCATGCCACTCTTGAAGAGATTTAAAAACTTTCCGTGATAAGTTAATGCGGCTTCCCAAACGCCACTAGAAAATGTTTAGACAGTAAAAGGCACCGCACTCAAACCTACCTTAAGCAGTCAACTTTTTGGCAGAACTTTGAAGTAATCCGCGATCTCGATGAATCAGGGGCTCAAGAACTCCGCCATCGACTTGAGTAGGGTTAGTCCATTCCAATTCGAATGAATTCTACATCATCTCTCCGACCCGAACCTGCCCAAGACAGACGCAACTGAGACGCGGGGTGCCTCGCTCTGGTCCACGTCAATATGTGCACATACATTGGTAGACTCAGCGACTACTAAAAGTGTTTACTTTTTTCGCTTGAAGTTATTTCAACAGCTCACATCGGACTTTATCTGCAAATTGATTTAGGCTGGGTATTGCGAAATTTAAAGCACAAAATTTTTAAACTCTTCGATTCTTGATTTGTGACACTGTACTGTACATAGAATTTGGTAGTGCAATATTATTTTTTCATGATTATTCACAGAAAATACTCGAATAGAAGAACTCTTCAGCACGAAATGGTAACCTCACAACATGCGGAAGAATGCAAGAGATTGCGAGCTATCAACAACTGAAATCTAAAGGAGAGGCGTTCGCCACTATACGACCAATTCGTAACATGGCTGACAGCATCACTACAAATATTCTACATTTTACGACGCCAGCCAAGATGCAGAGTTACGTAGAACCATTCTTACGTGAGGCGACCTGATGACGTTATGGGCGCTCGACTCGTACGGAATTTCAGCGAAACTGAATGCAATAATGGAGAGCACGATTATTTCAATCTTCTAACATCAGAAACATTATTGCACGATTTTATTCTCTCTTGAGCCTTGCAACTGCAATGCTGGGAAGTGCTGGAGGAAATGAAATATATTCCAGTTACATTAGGTTAAAATATTAGCTTGAAGGAAGCTCCCTAGCAACATGGAGAGCAAAAAGAAGGGACCTTTTGGTTTGCACTTAAGAAAACGTGGAACCTATACACATGTGTATTCCCACACAGGGCTCCCTACGCATAAAAATAGCAAGCTACGAAAGAAGAGGAAGAAATGATAAAGAATAATCAGCAAAGAATACAGGCAGATAGAAAAACAAAATGGGCACAAAAGATCAAAGTCCTGAAGGCCTAGCTAGAGCTGAGGTATCTAACGGTGGTGTCCCTCTGGGGAGGCCATTCCTCACAGTATAGGAGACAGATTTAACCCTATTGCTTATGGCCCATCCTATGCCTCTGAGGGGGTATGATTTAGTGAACTGGAAAACTAAATCGTAGCGTTTGGGGCGGGAACTGTTGCCAATCGTGCTGACTCTCTCGTCTGGTCGACTCTCATGGCCACTGAATATCAGAAAAAAGATAAGGACAAATGACAAACAGTAGAAATAAAAGAGCGAAGAAAAGTTCAAAAAATAATGAAAAAGAGAATAAAAAAGAGAAAGGAAATGAGCGCAGCAAGCGTACAGCAGGAAAGAAGGGTGAAAGAGCGAGACTATAGGATTCAAGACAGACCGAATATCAACTTGAATTGAGTGGGGGACCGGTACACCCAAAGCGGTCCCGTAGCTGGACCATTTGGAGGACAATCCTCACCAGCGAAGGGTTTATGACGAAGTTTGATCCCCGCCACGCTGGGGAATTATTTCAGCGAGCCTTCACTGTCCTCTTCTGTGTTTCCATCTCGAAACGAAGCTCGCAGAAATGCAAGCAGTCTATCTCCGTTTAGAATATCAAACCCAATATTAGCATAAGTAAATGATCTTGAATTTCTTGGTGTCCCTGAGTAGATGGCATCATTTCTAACGATGTCGTACTAAAGTTGGATTTTGAAGTCAGTCACAAGCCATTTGTAATTAACTTGGACAGTAAACCGTTCTTAATTAACTTTTCCTAACTATGCTTTTATATTTTCACTATCATATTGATGAGACAAACCGAACGAAATTCGTAGCGTTCACAGGAACTCAGGCCACATCTCCGCTGCACGTCTGATTCGGAGATGGGGATAATGGAAACTAAAATATACCTCCTTGTTTAAGTCTGAAACAAGATTCCACTACTGAATTAGCTGAGGGTATTTCCGCATTTCTAAAGGATGCCACGCCTTTGGGAGATGTTAGCTTGAAAAAATGTCCAGGATCGTTGAACAAACACGAGGAATGGAAGCTGAGCAAAGTTTCCTGCCTGTCAATCTCCAAAAAGGGCGCCTAGCGCCTTCAAAACTCCTTTGCTGCCCCTTGACCATCAGTGTTGGCGCCGTCTGGCTTCAGAGCAATTTAGCTACACGTGTTCAATTACTATTCTGAGGTCTTACTGCTGACGTACGCGTACGTTTCCGCTGATTACGCATTACTCCCGCTTTATAGGAATATCACAATAAGGACAATTGCAATTTAAACGCTTTTCAATCAATACTACCGCGGTGGCACGGAGCGACGAAACCAACATTCCTAGTGGAAGCCTATGAGTTATAAGTGGCATGATGAATAACGGTTTTCGGAAATCAAACGGGGATTTATTGCGTTCCATGGAAATTATTCTTCGTTGCTCAAATGACCAATAAAGAATGAATTACATAACGCTTGCATGAAGAGCAGATGTCCATCAGAAAACTACGTTCCATCGATATCGCATTGCATGCATATAAATTCATGTCGCTGCATTTATTTCGACTTGACATGTCAGACACGACGGTTCGTTAGGCTGCGCTTTAAACCTAGTGGAAGCTTGGAAAATGCCAATTAGGGAGTCGCTATTTGCATAGCACGACATGGATGTGTTAAAAATGTGTAGCACTAAACGTAGTGCAGATTACAGCACTTCAGTGACTCGGATGTTGTCGTACAGAATGAGATGAGGACATTTAATATGGTCTAAAGGGAGCTGGGAATTTATGCACAAGGTGTTTTCCCGTACAGAATCTCCAGTTCATCGAAACAGTAAAATAAGGATGAAGAAAAAGAAGAGCGAAGAAAGAAGAGATAGGGAAGCAGCTGCGAAAATAGAAAGTATTAAATGTAAGCTAGGAAGATAAAAGTCCTGAAGGCTATCTATAGCTGAGGTCACCTAACAGCGCCCCTGTTATGTTACCGATGCGTCTCTTCTTTCGGTTTTTCCAGTCATTCATTTGCTGATGATTGGTACAGGCCCAAAACGTCCTTAATACGATTTTTATTCAACTCTTCTTACTATTAAAAATTACGTAAACTTTCACTAGATGTGTCGTAATCAATTTTTATAAAATGTATTTTGATGTCATTAAAATTAAAAACTTATATTAATCTAGCAAGAATATTTTCACAGACTTCTTTACTCCGGGTAATGGCCTGAATGGAGAAAATTAAAACAGTAATAAAAAATATTTTTTAGATATAACACACCAGAACAATTATAAATGTACATCATTATCTATGAAGTAGGGGCGATAGATTTTGTGATTGTAACATTTTTACTTTTAATGCTTAAAATTGCTCACAGCCTCTGAGACAATCTACTAAATTTGAAGTAGTTACAAAACGCCTCCTGTTATCCGATGCTTCAACTACTGCTATATTTTCAATTTTCAAATGGCAACATTAGTATCGTCTCGAGTTGGTGTACAAAGAAATGTAGGCCAGAATAAAACAATAATGATAACCGAAATGTTGTTTGCTTTTTAAAATTCTGAAAAGGCCTCCCTGAGCCTGGTCCTGAGACTCCGCCATATCTGATCTCTAGCGTGGTGGAAATAATGATAGCACACCCTTCAAATTAACACTTGACCTGACTAATAATGACTCAAAGTTGATGAGATTTTGACAGGAGGAAGTTAATTGAACTAGAAATCAGTGTACAGACAAAGCTTTTATTGGCGTGCACTTTTCGAGAAGTAATAACAAAAACACAGGATATCAGGGTAAATTTGGATGGAGATCTAAATAGCACGCCCTACAAAGTTCCATATTCCCATACTAGTACTCCTCTGGCACTGAAATAATAGATCAAACTAAGATTGACACCGGTGTTGTACTGAGTTTTGCTGCACTGGTGACACTTCTAAAATTTAAGTATGTAAAATTGATCGGAATGGAAAAAAAATGAGCTAGCAGAGAATAAAAAGGCCAGATTAAAGCTTTAAGGGGCGAACGATGTTCCTATTCGGCAATTTCCAAGAGGACCCACTGGTCTACAAAAGTGATCTGCAACTATTTTCAAACTCAAGAATGGCGTGGGTCGAAGAATGTGACCGGACGTCGGCCAAAGCTAAGCCCAGCCTGCCGTCGAAGGCTGCTACGTGAAGCTTCTACGAGGAAACGCTCCACAAGCCTTCAAAAGTCCTGAAATTTTAAATCAACACCCACGAGAGTGCGACAAACTTTAAAACCGTCAGAAAACTTTGTAAATACGACGAGAAAGATAGAATCAGCGGTGATGAAGTTACACAAGACAAGGCGAGAGGAGTGCGTGCTGGATAAAGTGCACTGCAAAAGCAAAGATTGATCAAAAGTCATTTTCTGATTAAACAAATTAAATTTCGATTGACTTGACGATTTTCAGTTCTACAGACGCGTTTTACGGAAGGAGGTACAAGTCTTCAGCAAGCGACGTTTTGAAGGTAGACCTTAAATGATTTGGGGAGTACTTTAGTAAGAAAGTAAGGCGAGCAGAGTGAAAATGGAAGGAACGTATTACAACTTGAAGTGTCAGGGGTCCTAAAAAGAAATGTTTTTCCAATTTTGCCCAATCATCACCGGAATGAGACGGTGTTGCAGCAAGATATCACTGCAATTCACTTAGCAAAACTGACAACCAATTGACTCGAAGACCATGGTATTGCTACGCTGATCTGAATCCTATCGAGGATCTCTGGAGTACATTAGCAAGGCAGGCTTACGTCAATGGGGGACGATTTGGACCAAACGACACACTGTGGAACGTCGTTAAGGAATACTGGGAAGTAATATCCATAGAAATGCTTACAAATCTGCATGAATCTTTTAATAACCGCTGCGTAGATCTGCAACAATAAAGGGAGCACGTGTAAATGATACGTAGTTTGTACATTATGTTTTGTGTTTGATGTGCTCTACTTTTTTCAACAAAATCGAACAAAAATTTTGTATTTTTGTAATTACTTCTCGAAAAGTAAACTTCAATAATAATTTTGTTTGTCCATTGTCTTCTAGTTCAATAGGCCTACTGCAGTTCATCAACTTAGAATCACAATGAGCAAAGTCATGTGTCCATATGTAGGGTGTTCTACCATCATTTCCACCCCTTGATACTACACATTTCCTTAGGGGCACAAGCAATGCTGCAAGGTTTAAGAATAGCAGAGAGCCACTACAGAATCCTACTACCTCTCTATAATACGCTGATGTTTGACCCTCTTCTATCCCTGGTGGGTAGAGAGGGTCCAAGAAAACGTGCTCACTGTTTGTTATTCGATAATTTCGAAACAAGAAACCTACATTTACTAATCTCACATGGAAGTGTATTTTAACTATTTAATTAGCCATTGGTAGGTGGCGCTTGCTGGAACTTTGCACCTATTCGCGGGTCTTTTGTTACGAAATCTTTAAATCACAAATAACGAGATCTTCTTTGAGATCCTTTGCATACTTTCTTGCTGCATGGATGGGGGGGCGGAACACACGAAAGAGAGGGATCTGTTTCCACACACGCTGCTTGAATATTTATTCAATGAGCGAGCTACTGATTTAGTGAGGAGATGGCAGGGTGATGGCATCTACTCTGTTACACAAATTCGGAATATTGTGAAACATTTATTCTATGTCCTTTCAGTACAATTGTTCATTATTTTTATTGAAGAAATTATTATTTCGGTGCTCGATGCCGGCTTATAGGTTATTCTATCAAAAAATTCATTACGTAACATTATTCCTTCCCGAAATACTTGCTACTCGGTCCACTGTACGGAAAAAAATAATTCTGCTGACTCAATCCCAACCAACGTTTAGCGTGACGTTTACGACAGCAATGAAATGTTTACAGCCCTGCTGTCGTCGTGAACGTGGCCAGTTGCACACAATTTAGAAGTTTCAGGATAATGAGTAAATTCCGGGAAAAAACTGAAAACTGCAAGAGGTTCTGCTTCAGCGGTGAATAAAATTGGGCTAGGTATCAATATTGCATCCTATGGATGTTTGAATGAAGAAATCAATCTTCATAACTGAAAATTTTGTAGAACATGAAAAGTTCCTGGACGTAGAATACGGCAGCTGCGATGCAGAAGAAGGAGACTCCGTTGCACGAGTGAAGGCTACCTGTCCACATGAGATGTGATAAAAAAATAGGCTCAAAGGACCATTTAGTTTGGATTTGGGAAAAAGGGGAATCTATTCACACGGTGTGTTTCCACACAAAATCCCTTGCGGATAGAAGCAATCGATTAACAAAATTGAAGAAAAAGAAAAGACGAACAACAAATAGTGAAGAAAGTGTGAAAATTGAAAGAAGCAGAGGGGATGCTAAAGATAGCAATCCCGATACCCTACCTATAGCCGAGGAAACCTAATAAGACAATATGTTAAACTATTATTTCATATTTTAAAGAGCAGCTCTACGAATATTAGGAGAATAATAGGGACTTGTGCTGGCCACCGTGGCTGTTCACAGCCAGCTGGTAATCGAATAACATGGAATTTAATGGGATTCTAATCCAGCCCAGATTGCTCTTAGAGTTGGACTTCTATGACCATTTCATGCACATGCCTCGATGAGGTGTGTAGTCGAAGGAATTTGCTGAGCCAGCAATAAACTAACGGGATCAATACTGACCAGAAACGCTGCACTGAACTGAATAGAAAACCAAGGTGAGGAATTAGGGCAGTCTCGAAAATATTACCCCCAGGCTAGCTCAGCAAGGCTAGATTTCCTCGGCAACATTCGGTGGTGCTGTAATTAGTGAGGGTAAGAGTGCCTGCTCTGAGATATGACGGACTACGAGCGGGAGGCAGCAGCGGAGTAGTGCAGGATGGTAGTCTGGGCTCCCTTTTGAGTTAAAGAACACTGGAAAAAATATCCCCGACGAAAATTCTTCAATTGTTCAGTGAATAGTGAATAAATTTCAAGTAAGGCGTGCACTTACTGCTGATGATAGATTATACTCCTGGAGTGAATGCGTCATTTTGAGTGTGTCTGGCATGCGCCACATGTTCTGTTTTTCTAAATTTGTACAGCTATAATTGAAAGTTTATCTAATGCTTAATATTTTTGACGATCGTCAGCCCTGCTTACTAACACATTGACTGTGACGCTAATTCAATGCAAATAGTTGCAAAATTTCCTACATATTTATATTGTTAGTCATAAATGATATCATAATGTACTTAACCTTTAAAAAACACCGTACTTCATTTTATATGAATACCAGTATTAGAAAGACGATTTATTTCATAAGAACTATTTTAAATTCTTCAACATCGAATTGACAACTACGACAATAGCAAAGCCCTCGCAACTTCACCTACACAGCGCAGGGCTGCACGCAATTTTACCTGATTGCACGAGACCGGCGCACGTACACACCCACACAGAACGTTCGTAACGCGTATTTCCAGCCATTAGGCGTGTTGGGAGCAGATGCTCAAAAAAAATCCCGGATGCAATGAAATCGGTCACTATGGACCATCGAACAACCAGTGGAGTTTCCTGTGCGGTGAAATTCGGTTCTTGCTCCAGATAAGTAAGTCTTATACTCGTACTTTAAGTGAATTTGGGCATCGCTTGATTTGTGAATTAAGTGAATTTGGGCATCGCTGGAATCGCTGGAATTTGGGCAAATTCCAGCTAACTTGAAGCAGATGGTTCAGCTATGGCTAGAAAATTAGGTCCTGGTAGATATTCAATCTCTGACACATTAAAATTCAAGCGCTCTCTTTCCGTCCACGAGAGAAGTAGTCTAAAATTACAACATCGGCTTAGGTATTGAGATTCCAATGAGTATAGGAAGGAAAACTTCACCAACACTTGTATTATTATGTAAAACATATATGCGCTTCATTATTAGTAAATGCTGGTCATTTACTGGGTAATAATTACTGGCTAATTTAAACTGAAAATTAATAACTACCTTTTGATTGTTGACGGCCCTTTTTCATTTTTACGTAGCTGATGTTTTTTTATTGAAATTACTCGGTTCTTGTAACCTCTACAGTCCCGCTATAAAGCTTGCGAGGCAACGGGGTCGTCGAGATGGGATGGATTATATCCAAACGAAAGTCTCATCACCCCGAAATTCTTCGTCCTGTCTTTGCGATGTAGAAAAAATGTCGAATAAATACCTGGAAGTTTTTGACTCGTCTTTGAAATATGTAAAAAAATAAACGTAGAAGAAAGGCCTACAGCTTTTTGTCGCCCCGCTGACATGTAGAAAAAATGTCGAGAAGAAATATCTGGAAGTTTTCGGCCAATGGATTGGGACAAAGAGCGAAATTTGGAAAAGATGGGAAACTTGATTTCTGAGAATTTTAACGAGAAAGTTCAAATCTATTTTCGTCGAATGCAGAAATAAACAAGCAATGAAAGAACTTGTTTTGATTCTCGCTAATCACCGAACCCTGATGCAAATTAATAAAAAATAGTCAAAAGCGTTCGGCAACGTCTTTCAAATGTATTGCCTTTAGAAGCATGGCTCATAGGTCACTGTCAGATTCAATGGGAAACTTATTGCATCCATCTCTCATTTTTCAAACCGATATTGGGCCTGCAGCTGAGCCTGCTTTCAGTCGAACTTGAATGGCCTCCGTAGCGTAAACAGCGCTTGATCAAAACCGTGACAGAACTTCATTTTTCGTCAATGGAAAGTCTTTTCTTGAAGTCCTTCCTAAAAGTGCGGTGATGATCGAAAGGACTTTGGCTACACGCAGAAATGCTGCCTTCAGAAACCATCCAATTGTGTGGGCGTTGAATTAAATTATTTCCATTTGGGTTCGTCGACATAGATAGGGCCGAGACCAAATTAATGGAATGCATTCCAATTTTCCGAAACTCTCTCGTAACAGAACGCGTTCACACAGCCTCGCTTTCTGCACCACATGGCACATATTACTTTGTTCGAGGAAAGCTGTTGAGATTTTAAGGTAAAATGTGCAATTTCTTTCGAAAGTTACTCAGATATCTCAAATGAAAACAACAGCTGTGAAAATAATATTTCTCGCTCACGAAAGCGGAGCTACAAAATATGGATTTGAAACCTACGAGTTGGTCGAGTGAAAGATTCAGGGCCCGGGACAGATTCAGGGTCAGGGACAGATTCAGGGCCCGGGACAGATTCAGGGCCCGGGATAGATTCAGGGCCAGGCACAAATTCAGGGCCCGGGACAGATTCAGGGTCCGGGATAGATTCAGGGCCCGGGACAGACCCGAAGCCCGGGACAAATTCAAGAATATCTCGAAATCATTTCAATTTTGTTAGTACGAGTATTCTAACCATAATTTATTTCGAATGTGGTCAATGTGTCAATAAAGAAGACCAAGTGTCCATCCGCTCTGATGCTCGTGACTAGACAACATTTAAACGAAGCGCTAAAGATGTCAGATTTTCCGTGGTTTGCTGCACGAAACTAGCATCGACGGCCGGACCTCTCTCGAACACTCCTCAGAAACTTCGTCTCCTACCGACGCGAGTACGGTGGGTGATGTCTGCTCGGTAGAAAATGCTGCGAGCTTTTCATGACTTTGAATCGAATTCATGTACACACAGGAAGTACTTCTCTAGTAGAATTTCCTCTTAGTCATACTCTTGCACTATTTCTCTAGCAATATTTCAGTAGTAATATTGTCTTAACTTTTAATAATACTAGAGTATGGCAAGTTCAAACATCCGCCAAATTTCCTGTAGACTGAGCAGAGCGTGAAGGCCCTTTCCACAGCGCCGAATTCAAGCTCGAATTGCAAGTAAGTAAAATATTCTCGGGTGCTGAGCTCGATTATTACAGAGCAGGGCTGTCCTACGCAGGCCGGCTTCGATCTCTCTAATATGGAAGGCTACACTTCAAGATCGTCTAATTAAGGAGCACCTGCGAAGGCCCTTCGCGTGACAAGACAAACGGCGCGGGCGAGTGCAATAACCGTTTTGCATTAGCTCGACTTTCCCCGAGATGGGCGGTGATTCTGCAAAATCCATTACTCGCACACAGGAAAACCGTGTCGTAATCCCGCGGATCCGCCGAGATGAGCGCGTTCACCGAAGTGGCAGCGGCCCAAGAAACTTCAAAGAGGAAGGATGTCTCAAACGAAGCGCGTGAAGGCGGAACTTGTCAAAGAACGTGTCGGAATCAAGAGTCAATTTCAGAATGTTCAATCAAAAACGGAAAAATTTGGCTACCCAAAAATTCCATTTTTCCCGCGGCACGCAGAATTCACATTTATCGCACGTCGCACGTCCGAGCACGTGCAGCGGCTTTTCCTAGTTATGAAGTGACGCTCAAACGGAATAAGCATTTGGATAGTTTATGAGCTATAGATCGGCACGAAAAAATCTAGCTGTGAAAATAAATCACAGGGTATTAACCATCATGAATATATTAGGCTTAATGGCCTAATGAGGGTAAGTAGGTCTCCTTTCTAACAGTGTATATCACGTTATGATTAAGAGCATCATTGAAACATAATGTGTATATTTCAATCAATTTGTTTCATTGAAAAAAATGGGAAAAATTTATAATCATGATGAATTGTAATGAAAACTTCTCACATGCTTTTCTTATTTACTTACATATAACAAGAAACACATCAATACATATTTTTTCACGTATTAATTAACTCAGGACTTATAAGGGTTACGATAACTAAATGCACTGATACTCTTTCCCTTCGCATAGACGCTCTCATGACTCGACAAATTAATGCGTAAAATCTTGGATCGATCGCAGATAAAGACACGCAACACCTCGACCTTATTCAGGTGCGGCTGCCAGTTTCGTGGCCATAACTCGATCGTCGAAGGTGAGCTCAAACGAATTTTTCTTCTCACGTAATGCGCACGAAATTGATGGAGAAACGAGGACTTCGTAAAGCATTTCTCGCGGTCGTTGCAAACATAGCGAATTACGTTACAACGAAATAAGTTGTGGCTTAGGCTATACGTTTCCTCACGTCTCCCAATACATGCGTTAGAGAGACACCGTGGCTTTCAAGTTAGACGAAACTAGCACGTCAGTTATACAACAAAGGGAAACCCTCTTTCATGTTCTCGCTTTTGATGTTTACTGGTTGATTGCATTCAAATTTCATGCCGTGTGCTAACGGCCATTCAACTTTTGTGGGCGATTCTCTGAGAACGCTTATGCATGATCAAGCACTTTCAGACCTCTTTTGAAATATCAGCGGTGTCAGTATGCGGGCAGCCACTCGGCCACCGAGGGGGAAATTAGAGGGACTTCAATGAAAAATTGATGCTAATTCACAAAGCTCTGAACGCTAAAACTCTGATAATGCGAGAACTGCGGCCACGACGTCAATTGATGGCCAGTCCGCGAAGTTTAGATTATTTTCAGCTGAGCTGGGAGAATTTCCGACACGCCTCGTTATCAAGGAGCTACGACGACCGTTGTGGCTCACGGCTCAGCGTACGCGCGGTGAGGTCGCGTGCGTGCGCGTACGCGCGGTGAGGTCGCGTGCGTGTGCGTACGCGCGGTGAGGTCGCATGCGTGCGTGTACGGGCGGTGAGGTCGCGTGCGTGCGCGTACAGGCGGTGAGGTCGCGTGCGTGCGCGTACAGGCGGTGAGGTCGCGTGCGTGCGCGTACAGGTGGTGAAGTCGCGTGCGTGCACGAGGCTCGTATTATTATTCTTGGTTGATTCAAAGGTCCCTAGCCGCATGGAATGGGATCTCAAGAGAGCGGAAAGATGTGGTCATTCAGAGTGGACTGTAGAAAACGTGGATTCCATGCACAGTGGTGTTCCCATACAGGATTCCCGGTGCATAGGAACAGTAAATTAAGAAAAAGTAAGAGGAAAAAATGATGAATAATCAGCAAAAATGGCATCAAAACGAAAGAATTCAAGTGGGCACGAAAGATGGTAGTCCTGAAGCCTTAGCTGGGACTTGACCCGGTCCATAACAAACAACAATTTGATGAATTGGTGAAAACCTCACCTCATACAGTGGTTTCAGTGCCAATGCAAAGCTTAAACTTCTTCAACGGAAGGCTTCTCTGCACCTGCTGGCTACATGTGATACGAAGGCCTACTAATGCTTCATGAGAAAAAGAGTTAAGGTTAGGGAAATTTTTAAAGTCTGAATTTCTAAGTCACTCGGAAATATTTACGTTTTAAATTAACTTGCAGTTCAGAAACGAAGACAAGCGTTCACCGTGAATTGTCACATATTCTTATTCGATCGTTTTACCTAGACGTGCCAGCGTCTTAGGTTTTCGAAACTAGTTTCATAAATGATGACTGACAGAAAAGAGAAACGACAAGCCGACTGAAGAGAAGGAACTACAAACTACTAAGGGATGAGTGCAATTCGTCAACACTTGAGCTCTTTAATGGGTATTCAGTCTCCATGACTCCCTTTTTACTGCAAGGAAACGCATCTACGTCGTCATGACCTTAGGGGTCGACGGCTCCTTTGAATTTTGGAAGTAGGTCGACGCTCTGGCGGCATCCGCATAGCGCGAACGATTGATCCAGACTGGAAATGATGAAAGAAGATTTCATCTCGACCCTGGAGCTCTGCACCTGGCAAGAACTCGAACAACAGACGCGTATTGCGCTTGTTAACACCTGTATTCAAAGCGCCATGCTAAGCACCGGATAGAAGCGGCGGAACTTAGACGTCTCAAAGAAGATACTGTTCCGATGTGTAAATATTCACGGCGTTTTTTGAGGTGAAACACGGTCCAGGACGTCACAAGGTTAGGTGCATGGAGTCAGAAGTCTCTCCTGCA